>OX940806.1:4731680-4898605 GCA_954870605.1 Acer campestre | reverse complement strand
TAATGAAGACCCAGTTTACTTTTAAAAATATTTCAAGAGTAGGAGTCTTATGAAATGGAAGATGTAGAATTGGATTGTATATGTGTTGACGGTGATTTTTGGATTAAATAAAATCTACCACACTTCACACAAACAATTACGTGTTAAGGTGTTGATTAAAGAATGAATTGAAAAGAAAACATGCAAACACACGATTTTACGTGGAAAACCCAAAGGGGAAAAAAACCACTGGTGCTGAAGACAGCGAGAACAAGTGCACTATGAACTTTTAAATTACACACTCAATCTCTCTCGAATACTCATTGCTATCTTAATTGTAACCCTATTTTAGTTTTTGTGGGTCTATTTATACATGAATAGAAACCCTAAATTTTATTGTACAAGTTAGGGGTGATTGACGAGGTTTAATCGAACTCTAACTTGTAAGGGTCATCTTGATCTTCTTTCCAATTCTGTATCTTGTGCATTTGATGAGTCTTTGTTGGATTTGAACTCTGTTTCTTAAAAGGAAGGTTGCTTCTTTATCAAAAATGTTCTTCTAGATGCCTTATTAACATAAGGATCTTTTTCTTTGTGTACTCGAGTCGTGGATACACTAAATACAACATTATCCACATGTCGCTTATCCGGCCATTTGTTTTACTCGTCCAAGCGCTATTTTTCCTGATCGGCTATTTATTCCCGACCAACCAAGTTATCCCAATCGTTGTTGTTACCTCGATCGTGTTATCTTGGCCCGACCGTTTGGATTCCCCTGACTGGATGTTGGATTTACCTTGTGGTGATCGGGGTTGACTTCCTTCCTGGTTTTGACTTCTGGTGACATGGCACGTCTGACAACCGTTTTTCCTGGTTCCCATGTTGACTTGTCATCTTTCCGAATTTCACCAATAACAAAATGGGATCATTTGATTTTCAATCTCTAATTCTCATATATATATATATATATATATATAACATGACTATCTCTAGAAAAAAGAAAAAATTCATTGATATCTATAGACTATCTCTAAAAAAGAAAAATAAATAAATATAAAAAAAATATAAAAAAATCATTGATATCTACGAACTACATATATCTTTTTTTACAAAAAAAATAAAATAAAATAAATAAATAAATAAATAAATATTTATTGATAGAGTTCATAACTATAAATAAATCAAAAAGTCAGAAAAAAAAAGTGAAATAATACTTACTGTTAACCGCCAAAATTAGCGAAGGACCAAGGAAGAATTTTCCACCTCAACACAAGGAGAATATATGAGAACAGACACCTTCCGGCTATCCCGACGAAGGCGGACCCTGACTAATCCGAGTGCACACCCCCTCCAGCGGGGTCCGACCCAGCCTTCCCCCAGCTTCTTAAGGACCCCGCTAACATCTTGGTTCATAAACAACGTCCCGAGCCGGAGTACTCGTTAGAACCTACAGAGGGATCCAAAATCGTCATACCCTAGTCTCCTATAAACCCCGCAGCACCCCGACACGGAGTTGTAGGAACCTAGGTTTACAGATTGCGCAGCGGAAGGGTTTTTAAAATTTTTAATGCAATCATAAACTTAAACCTATTTGTACAGTAATAATCGAAAACGGTAAAGAAGGAGAAATGATTTCATACCTACGTAGGAGGCTCATTCACTTTAATTCGATCTGCTCCCAGATTTGAACCACAAGATCTTCCTCGTTATGACCCAGGATTGATAACAGCGTGTGGATGCGTCACGGTACTCAGGAACAAGAAGGATGAAAAGACACACAAAAGCAACACCTTGCTATGTGTATAGAATGCGGCCACCAAACTTTTAAAACAATATATATATATATATATCTCCTTAAGTTAGGCTGCACCTTCTTCTTTTAGTTTCATGCAACACTTGCAAAAAACTCACACACAATTTGCATTCATCAAATCCAAAAAAACCTGATGCACTTATATATATCTCTATATATAATTGTGTAAGTTGACTATATATGTATTAGCATTCGGTTGTTATTTTAAATTAAAAATATATCTCATATATCTTTAAAAACAAACCAAATCTATTTGATTTAAAAAGAAAATCTTTATAAAGATATCTCATATCTTTTAAAAGATAATTAAACATTTATTTTTGAATTTAAACATTTTAAATTCAATTTCAAATATTTAATTTAATAAAATAAAATAATCATATTATCTTATTTTATTCAAAATCAAATATCAACTAACACCCTCCATTTAGTGATTAACAACATAATTAAATAATCTTATTATTTAATTTATTTAATCACCATTATTCATTAATTAAATAATCTCATTATTCAATTAATTCCCGAATAGATACGTGTCACTTTCGTAACACAATTAATTGGGCAATCCAATTAATTAACCGTGACCCTTGTTACCTAAATCGATTGGGCTAGCAAGGGGACCTAATGGACCCATAGTATTTTGAGCTCCAATAATCCTTAGAAATAATTAATTAAACTCTTTAATTAATATTTCATGATTATTAACTTCGGTGTTGTTCCACTAAAAACCCGAAGTTGCACTCTCTCAACTATAGACGTTTTCACACAAACCAATAACTATTGGTGTCCATCGATATAGCTATTACATATGGTATAATCCTCCACAAGTAGTTCATAATTAGAGCTGGGTCATAATGTCTCTAATTATATATTTCCATTAAGTACCATTGATTCTCTAATGAACAATAAATCCTACATTCCTTACGGAATTAGGAGAGCGCTCATATTGTTCAAGCCCCGAATCAACCCCTAAGGGAACTACTATCTACTTCTCACAAGAAGGAGTGGATTCCACTATTGTGTGCAGACCTTCCCAGCCACAAGCCAAACCACGATTCCAACATACGAAGTTATTGACCGGAAATTTAACTCCGATCTCACCCATGGTATATCAAAAACCACGATCTAACCTGAAGGAGTCGATAAGACACTCAGGATTAAGATCACCCATATATAGCCATCATTTGTTGATATATATGAATCTCATCTTTTAACGGATCTTGGTGAGAGATTCATATAGATCATGGCCCAGTCCTATATGATCAAATCATATAAGGTGCCTCCATTCTCATATCTCCATATGAATGATCTATGATAAGATCACCGTACATTACGGAATGGACCGCAGCTGTAGATTGACCACAAATAAAGTACCCATCTTTATTTGCTATCTACGGACTCTTTAGATTGCTCGTTTCAAACTGAATCCATCTGTATATAACATTCATATACTCAGTTTGAAATTACATCCGGCAATCTTGGATGTTAAGTACACATATTATTATAAATGTATGAGACAATTTGAATGAATAAACTACTTCTTTTATTTTATGTTCAATTCACATTTACAAATTACAAGCTTTATGGCAAAAACCCCAACAGGAGTTCCACTGAGCATCCTGCTATAGTATCAACCCTGCAGCACTCCGACACGGAGTTCCACTGAGCATCCTGATACAGTACGAACCCCGCAGCACCCCGACACGAAGTTACACTAAGCATCCCGCTATAATACCAGCTAGACATCCCTCTACTTCAACAACAGGATGCTTACTAGCTTGCACTTTCTGATGTAGCCAGCCCACCAAGCAAGAAGGTACCAGGCAGCAAGATTCTCATACCAGAAACTAAAAGTACCATAAAAGAGCCATTAAAACGCTGTCATACAAATGAGATATACTCCTTCCCGCCAGAGAGTCCTATTTTTAACAGGTCAACTCAGTTAGAATCCTAATAGGAAGGTAACGATTTGATCACGAGATTGACCTCTCCTAGGAAAGAAAGACTAGATTCTACACGTAAAACTCCGAGATTATCTCCTAAAAAGAAGAGGATCCTGCATTGGCCAAACCCTAGACGGAAATTATAGGAGTGCATGGCAAGCAACGGGACCTATATATACAACTACTTATTCATCGATGAGCAGGACCGAAAATCACCACCAGAAACCCTACGATCAAGTTCTATTTATCAACATGCACGAGATCATCATCACGACCGTCTCCATTACCCACTAAATCTCCATACCTTACAGTTAATCCTGAATATATAGTTCACGTATTTGTAATGCAAAGTGACGATTAATAAGAAACTCATTTTTATCTATTTTCTGGTGTCCTACGTCGTATTTGCATTGCTTAGGATAGTCGGTATCGAACCACTTGATACCCCTCCGACCAGGGTCAATCTTGATCTTACTCCCTACAAAGTCGTTATTTGGAATTTCACCCCCAGTGACGATTTTTCGGTAACACTTTTGGCGCCGTCTGTGAGAATTTATCCCAACCATTATTCGAAAACAGCATAACTTTAGTCAGTAATATTCAGGATGAGACTCCGATCCTCGCAGGGTCATCCCGAGCCATCAGGACTCCAGTTCTTTGCTTCTACTAAAAGAGCCCAGAGGCGGGGTAAGGACACCAGGAATGAGAATCCTCCACCTATGCCCCCACCAGTTGCAGGCCCTATCCCTCAAGACCCCACTAGGCAGGAAGTCAATCGAGATGTCTTAGAACAGCGCGCTGCAGCATACGTAGAAGCTATCCGACTCCGGATGATAGCCCAGGGGATCCCTTTTGAAGCAGCCGGGATCCTAGGGGATGCTGGTCCAAGTGTCCGGATACCAGTTTTCGACCGATTGGGTCCACCCCTTCCCTGTTCAATAGGCGAAACTCAGACCCAGGCTAGTGAAGTCCGCAATTGAGGTTCCTCCTAAGAGGGTTCAGTCTCTACCAAAGTCAAGGGCGAAAAAGAGAGATCTATACCCCGATTCAGAAGGAAGCGCCAAATCCTAAAGGAGCTCCAAAGAGAAGCATCAAAGAGCTAAGCGAAAGGAGGTAATCATTGATTCAGAATCTTCGGAGGAAAAGGTTTTAGTAGCCCGATCCGGAACCAAAAAATCTTAGTGCCTGGAGGATTAGATGACAAGGATGGCGAAGGAGTTTGAGCAGTTAAAGAAGGGAAAACATCAAAAGAAGGGAAAACATCAAGGAATCCAGAAGAACCCCTTGGGCGAGATGAATGCACCTTTCTCCAAAAGAGTCAGAGAGGCAGGGTTGCCCCCCAAGTTCAGGATGCCTTTAGAGAAGTATTCCGGGACAGAGGACCCCGTCAGCCACCTGGAAAGCTTTGTCCACCAGATGGAGGTTCAAAGTGCGACCAGGCTGGCCATGTGTAGAATGTTTCCTTCAACCTTGACTGACTGTGCCAAGACATGGTTCAGAAAGTTACCACCAGGTAATGTTGATTCCTTTTCTAAACTTACCAAAGCTTTCTGTGCACAGTTTCAGGGGATCAAACCCCGTCCCAAGGATCCTATCTTGTTGCAGTATGTGGTTCAGGAGCGGGGTGAAACTCTGAGATCTTATGTGGAGAAATTCCATAAAGAGGTCGTCCAGATGGGTGTATTCAACGAGAAAGAAACTCTAGCCAACTTCCGGAGGAATTTATAGGCTGGCAGACTATTTCGTTCTTTTGCCAAGCATCTTCCAGAAACGTACCAAGAAGCCTACAACCAGGCTCTGGAACATGAGGACATTGAGGAACAACTCCGGATCAAGATCGAGCACGATGAAGCCCGATTAGTGCCACACCATAAGAAGGAAGCTCCGAAGCCCACACCTGCTAGGAGGTTTTAGAATCAACCTCCGAACCGGTCTACTTACAGGCCACCTCATATTCCTTCGTACCAGGAAATGTATCCGGTCAGGAGATCACCTCCCAAAGAGATTCCCCTGAAAGAAGTATCCAGGGTGGCAAGAGAGAAAGAGGGGTATAATCACTACACCCCTCTCAATGCTTCACGAGAAACTATTTATCTCGCCATTCGGGATAAGGGTCTACTCAGAAAACCAGGTCCCATGAAAATCCCGGTTAACAGGAGGAATCAATACAAATATTGCAACTTCCATGAGGACATCGGTCACAACACCTCAGAGTGCTACAGCCTCCGCAATCAGATTGAAGGACTGGTAAGGGGAGGTCTTCTAACATAATTTTTGCAGCAGGTACGGGACAGCATCAAAGAAGGGAAACAGGTTCAAAGCGGGATGCAAGAGACAGCAGAAAGAATGAGAGAGGGGGAGAATGATCTGATGCAGCAAATCCAAGTGATCCATACCATCAGTGGAAGTCCTACTTTAGTTAGAACCTCTAATAATTCGAGGAAGAATCACGCAAGGAAGATTCCTAGGTTTAATATTGACCACGAGATACTCAAAGTCAATAATGGATCCCGGGATCTATCCCGCTCCACCAAAATCATCTTCACAGAGGAGGACGTCTACAATACAGTTCAGCCTCATGATGATCCCATGGTGATTATAGTACAGATCGCCAACTGCCTGGTACATTGCGTCCTAATTGATTCGGGGAGCAGCGTGGATATTCTATTCAAGGGGGCTCATGAGCAGCTCAATCTGAAAAACTCTTGCTACAACAGTTGCACCTCCATTTTATACGGGTTCACATGGGACTCCGTAATGCCAATGGGGACAAAGATTCTGCCAGTAATAGTCGGAGAGGCTCCTCTTCAATAGAATATAATGACGGAATTCATTATAGTAGACACCCCGTCTGCTTACAATGTAATCCTAGGAAGACCCTTCCTATCAGGGATTAAAGGAGTGATGTCCATCTATCACAATGTGTTGAAGTTTTTAGTGGGATCAGGAGTAGGAGAAGTTAGGGGGGACCAGCAGGCAGCCCGCAATTGTTATGTGGTGTCCACCAACCCCGCTGCATTAGCCAAACAGTGCGCACATGTGACCAGCTACCCAAATCAGGGAGCATAAGAGCAAGATCGGTATGTCATGGAAGAAGGGGAGGTACCGGAGGTATCGGACATAATCGTGGAAGAGCCAGAAGAAGAAGAGCGTGGTTGGACCAGTGGGCTCCCCGTAGACCAGTTGGAGGAGATCCTGATCAGGGACAAAGATTCGACAAAGACAGTTGAAAATATATAAATGAATATATATATTGCTCGCTATCGCAAACAACACATCTCAACCAATAAACTAAGACTCAAGCATGTTATAAGCAACATTAATTAAGGAGTCAATCATTTAATCACAAAATAAATGCTAAATCTAGGCAAACATGTTAGAAAGATGAAACAAAAGATTCTAGAACATGTAGAGATTACCTAGTCAAGGAAAACAACATGACCATGCTTGGATGATGCTAGGATGATGCTAGATGCTCATGGGAATGTGTTTGGTTGAGTAAAGGTGAGTTCTTGGGAGCTTCTCTCTCTAGGGTTTGAGATTCTCTCTCTAAGTTTTGATTTTTAGCTCTCCCAAAGATGTAATTTTTTGCTCTCACTAATGTTTAAGAAGACAAGGCAACATATATATAGAGATGCAATCAAAATGATGTCGTTTTATGGACAAATATCAGAGGTCGCCATTTGAGGTCGCCATTTGTCAAATGGCGATCAAGTGGCGACCTTAGCTTTTCTTTTAGGTCGCAGTTTACGGTCGCCATTTGCAAATGGCGACCTCTGACGCAACACACAAAAAACCTTCTATGTCACCATTTGTCTCATGGCGACCTCACGCCTGATTGTTTTTTCAAGAAAAAAACATTCTGTCGCCATGGCGACACCATCAAATGGCGACCCACACAAATGGCGACAATGCCATGTTATCCACTTTGTGTACAATGCAAGTGAAACATTTGAATGCATCCTAATGCCTAACATGTCATGGCATTTCAATGAACAAGATACAATCAATAAAACATGCATGAAGTGATATTCAAGAACATGAATGCACACAATATAAAAACACACAACATACAAGTATTAGAAATATGCATGAGTTATGAGTGTGTTCAACTAGATCTCTTCAAGAGGCAAGTCAAGTGATTACCTTTCGCTCTTGCTCTTGAAGTCACGTTGGGAAGTCCGGAAGCTTGCCAATCACAACAACATAAGCTACCCGTTACACACCAATCCCAATATGGTTTGTCATAAAATAAGCCAATAAAAAATGAGGCACTTACAATCTCCCCATTTGGCTATTTCATGACAAAACAACCACTCACAAAATAATCCTCACAAACTAAAGCTATTGGTCAACAAAAGTGTATTCTACGTTACAATGAGAGAAACCTAAGAATCTAAGTCTTCAAGGTCTTCAATCTCTTCGTAGATCATCATACCTACACACAATAGCAAGAAAGCACTTTTCCAAGAACAAGTGCATGTGAGGTGATCAAAAATAAAAAAGCATTTGCACTAAAAAAAAAAACAATACAAATTAATGCATGTGCAATGCTCCCCCTAAATGGTTACTCTCTCCCAAACTTCTCCCCAAAGCATACACAATGCTCCCCCTATATTTCTCAAGACTTCTCCCCCTTTTTGTCATGAGATAGGCAAAGGAGCTCCCTCTATCAGGTTGCTTTAGCAAAGAGAGCTATTTGCACAAAAGGCATTTGCATAATCATATAAACGAACTTTATGCAACTCAAGTAATTGAGAGAGATTCAAGGAGTTTTATTTAAAAAAGAAATGTGTGACAAGATGCTTTGCATGCAAGACATATTGCATTTAAGTTCAAAACCAATGGTATTTGGCAAATCAAACATCAAAAGGGTTTCCAAGTGTATTCAAACCAATTTGTGCCCTTTTGACATAATCAAGCAAGATATAGTTTTTCAAAAAAAATATTTTTGAGCTAAGAGCAACTATATCAATCCTTAAGGGCAAAACAAGACATGGGTGACTTTGCACCTTATTTGATTTTTCCGGGTGAGATGCCTGTATGATAGTAGCCTTGTTTACACCTTTAAGAAGAGAGAGAAGACTAATTTGGATATAAAATCTTTATTGATTAAGTGGATATGAGATCCTTATTGATTTTAGTCTTCTCATTTGTTTTTCACACATATTTTGCATATAAGCAATCAAAAACATATCATGCATATCATTTTAAGCATGTCATTAAATTCTCATGTCATGGAGATAAATTATGGGTCATTCATATGTACTTTCCTAATTAATTTTCCTAGTCCAAAAATGCATGTTTGAGCATAAATATGACATGGATTGCAAGTAAAGCAATTGTGCACACTTATTATGAAAAACATATAAGTAAATATGTGCAACCAAAAATCTCAAGCAATTATCAAAAGAGCATAAATTTAATCAACTTTTGCCATATGATAATTCATGCAAGTTTGCTCTCTTTGCTTGAGCTCCCCTTACTGGGGTCAAATCCAATCAAGTCAATGGGAGGCATGAGCCCTTATAGGTTTACCAAGTCCATTTGACCTAGTAGCATCTACGGGTATCACATTTGCAAAATGGCAAGTGGGTTCATTCTTTATAACCCACCTAGGTTCCACTTTATCATTTCTAGTGGTCATAGACATGTTCCTAAGTTCCCTAGGTTCATGCAAACTTGCCTTCTTTTTCAACCGTTTTTCCTTTATGCTTTCTAACCTACACCTCTTAATGTATTTAAAGCAATTTGGTCTTAAGTGACCAATCATACCACAAAAATGACAAGTAGGTACAAAATAAGAATTTATACCATTGCATTGTGATCTCATCGAGGCATTGCCATATTGATGAGGTTGTCTTTGATGGTGCATCAATTTGCTTCTCTTTGGAGCTTGAGCCAATTGATGGCACCTTTGTGGTCTAGCTTGTTGAGGTGGTTGAGTCGGTTGAATGTGCCTCCTTGGTTGTGCAAAGCTTGGGTAAGAAGTTCTTGAATGTTGATGTTGAGCTTTACCCTTTGTAGGCATCTTCATTTGGCCATTCTTGGATAACTCTCCAAGATCAATCTCCCTCCTAGGGTGTTGAGGAGGTGAAGCTAAGCTTTTTCCTTGAGCTTGAGGTTGCTTGATCTTAGCCTTCTTCAAAACTTCTAGAAACCTCATCTCTTTGTCCTTGACAATCTTCAAAGGAGCACTCTTAGAGGATTCACCCACTTCAAGAGTCTTCTTGTGGCAAGAAGATTGAGGAGGCAACTTAGGAACAATTTCCTTCACAAAAGATGTCTTGTTGGATGATGGTATGGCTTCATCATCAACAAAACCTAGGCCTCTCTTATCACTAGGCATCTTCCCACACCCTAGTATAATGTTAAGCTTCTCCGTACTCGAAGTAAATTTAGCAAGTGACATCCTTGCTTCTTCAAGCTCTTTCTTCAACTTGTCCTCATTTTCCTTGACAAGTTTTACTTCCTCATCTAAAAGAATCACTTTTTCTCTTAGTTGAAGATTATCTTCCTTCAACACAAAAATCTCCTTCTTTTTCTTCTTTAAGGAGTCATAAAAGAATGTCATAAAATCCTCATAACTCATTCTTTCCTTGTTGTCAAAAATCTCCAAGTCGAAGCTATCGTCATCACATGAGTATGAGCAACACTCATCAATTTTCCTCTCACTCATTGAGTCAACTTCCTCATCAAGATCTTTGTCTTGGTCATTTGATGTCATACAAGCAAGTTCCCCTTGCGTAGCTTCATCAATCACACTTCTACCTACCTTTCTATCTCCTTCTTCTTCAAGGTCACAAATATAGGCATTTTTGCCTTCTTCTCTAACATCCACATGAGAGGCTCCAAAAGCCGTGTAGTAATTTGCAAGCTCTTCATCACTTGAAGAGTCTTCTACACTCTCACTATCACTTGAGGAGGTGGCCATCTCCTCTATAATTCTCTTGTTCTTCAAGTTACCACAAACCTTAGAGATATGACCATATCCTCCACATTCAAAGCATTGAATGCCTTTTCTTGAAGACTTCTCTTGGCTTGGCTCAACATTCTTGGAGTCATCATGTTACCTGAAAATCGTTATTGAGATGGGATTCCAAATAACAACTTTAAAAGGACCAAGATCAAGATTGACCCTGGTCGGAGGGGTATCAAGTAGTTCGATACCGACTAAGTCCCTAACAAAGCCGGAGCTAAATAATGATGTATATCAAACTGGTCAATCAATAAGCTTTATCGGATAGTCTCTTTTCTTTACAATATATGAACTAATTTCTGATTTGGATTACAATGGAGTACGAATCATAGTCCCGGCGATGGAGATGGTAATGGTGGAAGAACTGTGCCTGTCGATAAGTGGTCCCCTTTTCTGAAGAAACTGTTTCGTATATATAGGTGTTTTTCTTGCCATGCACTCCTAAAATCTCGGTTTAGGGTTTGGCCAATGTAGGATCGTCCTCTTTCTAGGAGATAATCTCGGAGCTTTACTTGTAGAATCTCGTCTTTCCTTTCTAGAAGGAGTCAATTTCGTGATCAAATTGTTACCTTCCTAGTAGGATTCTTAGTACATCGACCTGCTCAAAATAGGACTCTCTGGCGGGAAAGTGTACTTCTCCTCTGTACGACAGCGTTTTAATGAGTCTTTTATGGAGTTTTTAGTTTCTGATACGAGAATCTTGCTACCTGGTATCTACCTGCTTGTCGGGCTAGTTATACTTGAAAGTGCGAGCCGGTAGACATCCAACTGACGGAGTTGGAGAATATCTGGCTAGTATTATAGTGGGATGCTCAATGGAACTCCATGTCGGGGTATTGCAGGGTTTATGAGAGACCAGGGTATGACGGGTTTGGACCTTGCTGCAGGTTAGGATGCAGGCGGGGTAGATCCCGCTGAAGGAGGTTCATATTTGGGCTAGTCGGGCTCCACTCTGTCTGAGATAACCGGATTGTGTCCGCACCTGCTTCTTGTGTTAAGGTGGAAAATTCTTCCTTGGTCCATCGCCAATTTTGGCGGTTAACAGAAGTCCCCCCTGACTTGGACACTGATACTTTGTCGGGGTCTTTGCTTGAAGGATTTTCCACCTTATCCACTTACTTCCTTGTTTGACTAGGTTTCCACCTAGAAGGGGGGAATCTTTATTCCGTACGTTATAATTTGATTGCGTGTCGACTGTTGATTGGGTTCCCCGTTTTTCAAAAAGAGCCGTTTTGGCGCGATTAATGCAGAAAAACGCCTCGACCCATCCTTCCGGTCACCGATTCCGGTTTCCGAGTACGTAACCGTCATCTCTCCTCTATAAATAGACCGACTTCAAATAGCGCTTCTCACCTTCAAGCTTTCTGACTTTTCAAAATCGAACGAGAACAAAAACTCTCCCTGACCCCTTTTCTTTCTTACTTTCCTAATTTTCTCAAACTTCTTCTTTTCTCCTTCTCCTTCAATGGCCTCTTCTTCTCAACTTCCTACTTCTCAAGAAATTGCTGCTGAACAAAACCCCCCTATAGCGGCGAACCTTATTCATTCTGACCCTGCCTCTCCTCCCCAGTCTGATAGTATCGACGCTCTCTTCAACATGGAGGCGGCCGACGTGGTGGTAGATTCCCCGGCCCTGGAGAGGAAGAAACGGGGTAGAGAGGGGGATGGTGCTACTGTCGATACCCCGCTAACTCAAAGCCGTCGCTCCGTTCGAAACCCGCAAGTTGGGTTGGGTTTTCACAATCGACCCGGGAACCCGGTCTTGATCGGTGATGAAGTGGACGCCACCAAGTCTGATAATGGTGATGGAGGTAACGACGAGAAGGTTTCTCTAGTCGGGGTCCAGGCCGGCTCCTTCGACCTTTTCATGATGTGAGGATAGTCCCTGACTCCGTCTGCACTGTGGACACTCTAGCTAAGCTAAGGGAGGAGTATAAAATCCCAGATAACATCATTCTCTCCCTTCCTCATCGGGGTTATGACGTATACACCCCGCCTCAAGATCGCCTATTGATTCACAAGGCGGCCTTCGAATCTGTTGTCCGTCTGCCATTACATCCTTCACTCCGCCGTGCTCTTGTCGCGCTGGAGTTAGCCAACTTACAGATTTCGCTGGGGTTCTGGAAACACCTGACGGGGTTCCTGGTGCTCTGGAAGGAGCAGTGCGAGAAGGATCGCATCGAGCGAGAGCCGGGATTAGATGAACTCCGCTACCTCTTCAACATCACCAGTATGGTGCCCCGGGGTCAGTTTTACCTTAGGGCGAACAACGACATGAGGTTCATCGTCCCAGGAGCAAACGTGAAGTATGCCGCGCCCTGGAAGGAAGAATGGGTAGTGGTGGAGGGCGAGTGGGGGCGCACTGCCTTTATTGGGGGATATGAATACCCCGTCCCTACTCAGTTCACAGTGCGGGATAAATGGGCAAAGGGGGTGCTCGCTCCTGAATCCCGGGGAATCCTTACGAGGATCATGATGAGGGGATATACTAATATGCAATATCCCACTCTTGATCCCTTCGAAGGAGGCCGATTGGAGCGGTACTTGAAGATATCCCTCGCTCTCTCTGGTGAGTTAATTATATCTTACTTTCTTGCTTTCCTGTGCATGTATTTTCCTTCTTCTGCTTTCATTGAACATCTTCTTTTCTCGCAGTATCGGCTACCCCGATGGTAGCGGGATCTCCTTCTTCTACTGAGGCAGGGGAGATGGCTCTGCCAGCTCTTCCCTCCCCTGTTCCTTCCCCTACCCCTGCTGCCAAGATCGCATCGGGGTCCATCCGAGTGGGAACCGACCCCAACCCTCTTCCTACTCCCTCAAAAGCGCCTGCTTTTGCTCCAGCGAGGTCTAAGGCCAAGACTCCCCTTCCCTCCACTCCTTCATCGCGTTCAAAGATTTCGGTGATGTTGGCTAGGGCGGCTAAAGCCCGAGGTTCTGGGAGGTCGGCACAAAAGAAGGCTCCCCCTGCAACAAAGACTTCCCCTGCTCCTCCTCCTACTACAACTTTCCCTAAGGACCCCGCGTGCATCCTGGTGGAGGAAGCAGCTGTCCACACCCCTGCTCTTACTGCTGCTGTTGCTTCTGGATCGGGGTCAAGGGGTACTACCTTCGACGAGGTGGTATCCCGATTCGTGAACTCATGCCCTGGTGGAAGTTTGGTGGATATGGCCCAGCTTCCTACTGACATTTTGGTCACCAAGGGGGCGTCGGTTCTGGCCGAGGTGAGCTTCCACTTCCTTCCCGCTATTTCTTTTTCTTCCTCTGGCCTAAGACTAACTTTTTTCCTTCTTGCAGGGCTTCAAGTTTGCCATGGCCATGGAAAGGCATCTACTGACTTTGAGGAAGGCTTACATCGGCCTTCAAGCGAAACTGGAGGATAGCCAGCAGGAGCTGATCCAGACCCGACAAAGCGTGGCTCCTCTGCTACAAGACTCCAAAAATGCTGAAGAAGGGAGGCAGGAGGCCTTGGTGGCTCTTAGGCGTGCTGAACGCAGCCTGGACACCGAGACAGTCAGGTCTCTTCACCGTCGGGAGGAGAGGGAGTGCGTAAAACGAGAGAAGCAGCTGCTACAGAGCGAGAATCAACTCCTTCAGGAGACTATAGCAGGCTTGGAGGCTCAGCAAGGGCCTTCATTTGAGGATGGTTATTTTACAGCCTGCTACGAGGTGGCTACAGCTTTGCCTCCTCCCTTCGACCTCGAGGCAGCTTTGAACTGGGATCGGGAGCAAATTATGGCAAAGGCTGCCCAGTTAGCAGGAGGGGATCAAGAGGCAGAGGCCCCTCCACAGGAAGTGGCCCATCCGGGTCACGAAGCTGACGTGGCTGCTGAAGTCCAACATGATGGCACGGTGGGAGCTGATCTAGATCCTCCTGCTATTGAAGAACAAATAGTGGATCCCGAGTCCGCTTCTGGAGCAGTCCTTGTGGAAGAGGATGAAGGGCCAACTAGATCCGAGGTCCCGGTGGTTGAGGGGATTCAGACTGGGTCTTCCGTTGTGGAGGAGGTTGTCCAAACTGATGCAACTGCTGAGCTTATGGGGGAAGGGGCAGTTGACCAAGGTGAACATCCAGATGGGGAAAAGGAAGACTAGCCTAGCCTCTTTTTTATAATTTTTTTTTTTGTAGCCCGATTTGGGAACTGGGCACCCCGTTTATAAGTATAACTTGTAGCCCGGATGGGGATTGGGCACCCTTATTGTTAATATAACTGTTTTTCATTACCTGCTTCGTACTTTGTGTTCTTGCTTTTGTACCCAGGAACTTTTCATAGCATATAATTTTGTTGATACCTGGAACCCCGATGAGTAATAAGGAGGATGACTGGACCCCGATGGGTAGTAAAGATAAAACACATGATGTTTACATCCTGTAATCGTAAGAATCAACGGGGTCAGATCACATCTCCCTCTAATCGAACTCCCAACAGTATAAAATGCAAAGTAATCAGCCGATGACATCTGCTACTTACGAACAATTTGACTTGCTGACGGTAAACTTCTAGGTTTTTTTTTTTTTTGACTGTCGGCCCTCTGTTGGGGTTGTAAGTGGGGAAATAAAGGGCGAAGCATCTCGATAAGTAACCTTGATGTTAGTGTTGACCTGTCCTGGTAGGCAACTAGGGCCACTTTAGCACCAGGCTTCTTGTAGGAGGGTATTCCCCGATCAAGGCAGCAGGAGCGCCTTTAGGCTATTTCCTGGTCTTGAGGCGAAATAAGAAACCAAGTGCCCTGAGGCAGCCCGATTTTTACTCTAATCTGTCCCGGTAGGCAACTAAGGCCACTTTAGCACCAGGCTTCTTGGAGGAGGGTATTCCCCAACCAAGGCAGCAGGAGCGCCTTTAGGCTATTTCCTGGTCTTGAGGCGAAGTAAGAAACCAAGTGCCCTGAGGCAGCCCGATTCTTACTGTAATCTGTCCTGGTAGGCAACTAAGGTCACTTTAGCACCAGGCTTCTTGGAGGAGGGTATTCCCCGACCAAGGTAGCAGGAGCGCCTTTAGGCTATTTCCTGGTCTTGAGGCGCTTTAGTAATGGAGATCCTCTTGGTGGGATGGTCCCGGCCCAAGGTATCAGGAACGCTATGCAACTTTCTGAGTCTTAAGGCGCTTTAGCAATGGTGAATTAAGTATATTTAGTGAGAGGCGTTGAAGGATCTAGTAGGAGACATCATGCAATAGACACAAGAGAGTCAAATAGGAGAAAGAACTGCTTTATTGAATTTCCTCAACGGTACAGACACGAAATCGGGGTGCTAGATTCCCCTTGATACGAACAAGATTTCTAGGGGTAGAATTTTCGGAGATGATCAGCATTCCATGTGTGGTCTACTGGGTATCCTTCCATGTCTACCAGCTTGTACGCACCACCCCGGAGTGACGTCTTAACCAGATATGGCCCTTCCCAGTTTGGGGCTAGTACTCCATCGGACCTTCTTCGTGTGTTCTGGGTCACCTTTTTGAGAACCAAGTCTCCTTCCTTGAAGCTTCGGACCTTCACCTTCTTGTTGAAATGTCGGGCTATCTTACTCTGGTATATTGCCACCTTCTCCGCCACCCGGCTTTGCTTTTCTTCCAGTAAGTCTAGGCTAGCTCTCAATTTAGCCTCGTTATCTTTCGATTCATAATTTTGGACTCGGAAAGAAATGAGCTTATGCTCGATGGGCAAGACTGCTTCCGCCCCGAATACTAGGGAATAGGGGGTCTCCCCTGTGGCTGTCCGCCTAGTTGTTCTGTAGGCCCATAGTACATGGGGTAACTCTGCCACCCATAATCCTTTCTTCTGTTGGAGCTTTTTCTTCAGGAGCTTCTTGATGGTCTTGTTAGTAGCTTCAACCAGCCCATTGGTTTGAGGATGAGCTACCGAAGCAAAACGGAGATTGATCTTTCGGTCTTCACAGAATTCCCTGAAGTTGGCATTGTCGAACTGCTTTCCCAAATCATTTATGATGGCCATCGGGGTGCCAAATCGGCAGACAATGTGCTCCTTGACAAAGTTTGTAGTCTTTTCTTCAGTTATCCGAGTAAGAGCCTTGGCTTCTACCCACCGAGTAAAGTAATCTATCGCCACTACTGCATGCTTGGCTTGGCCGGGTGCAGTGGGAAGTGGCCCGATCAGGTCTAGCCCCCAGATGGCAAAGGGGTAGGGAGTACTGATCGAAGAGAGCCTCTCTGGTGGGAGATGATGGAGGTTTGCTGTTTTTTGACAAGCCTCGCAAGATCGTGCGAACTGTTTTGCATCTTGGTGTATAGTCGGCCAATAGTAACCCATCCTGATTACTTGGTAAGCCAAAGTTTCTCCTGACACGTGGTTGCCACAGTCCCCCGAGTGAACCTCGTTGAGCGCCCAAAGCGCGTCATCGGGATGGAGACATCTAAGTAGGGGAAGAGACTTCCCTTTGCGGTATAGGTATCCTTCTACCAAACAGTACCGGGTCGCTGTCCTCTTGAGCCGGCGGGCCTGATCCTGGTCTACAGGGAGAATGCCACTTTGGAGATAGTCTGCTATCGGATCCATCCAACACGGGAGGCGGTTCACAAGAAGGACTTCTACCTCTTTAGCTATGCTGGAGGAAGAAATCACTTGGAGGGGTACCCCTTTTGGTAACGCATGTCCCTCTCCAGTGGCAATCTTGGCTAGAGCATCAGCGCGGTGATTCTTCTCCCTGGGTACTTGTTCTATTCTTACACCCTTGAATTTTTTCATAATCTCCTGGACTTTAGCTAGATAGGCCACCATGTTGTCACCCTTTGCTTGGTACAACCCCGTTACCTGGTTGACCACTAATTGAGAATCACTCTTAATCTGAAGGTACTCGGCCTCCAGAGCTCCAGCTACTCTCATTCCTGCTAACAGAGCTTCATACTCCGCTTCGTTGTTGGTGGCTCTGAATTCAAACCTGAAACAGTGACTTACCTCGACTCAGGAGGGGTCGATAAGGACGATCCCAGCTCCGCATCCTGCCTGGTTCGAAGCTCCGTCCGTGTAAAGTATCCATACCTTACTGTCTTCAGGCCATCCCAGAGGGGTTTGACTCGGGTTGGGGTCTACTGACTCACCCGGGTTCAGGACCGGGCTAAATTCTACTATGAAATCCGCCAGGGCTTGAGCTTTAATTGTAGTTCTTGCTCTGTATTTGATGTCGAACTGTGTGAGTTCAAGAGCCCAAAGGACCAGTCTGCCTGACACATCTGGCCTCTGGAGGAATTGTCTCAATGGCTGATCTGTGACCACCGCGATGGTGTGAGCTTGAAAATAAGGCCGGAGCTTTCTGGATGTGGTCACCAAAGCGTAGGCGAGCTTCTCCAGTAAGGTATAATTCTTCTCGGACTTCGTAAAAGCCCGGCTTACATAATATATCGGCCTTTGCACTCCATCACTACATTCCTTTACTAAGGCTCCACTAGTAGCTGCTTCGGAGACTGCTAGGTAAAGCAGGAGCTCCTCACCTGGGATCGGTTTTACCAATAGCGGCGGGCTTGACAGGTATCCTTTTAGAGCTTGAAAAGCCTGCTCGCTCTGCTCATCCCACTTCATCTTTTTCCCCTGCTTGATGACTTTGAAAAAGGGGAGACATTTGTCTGTGGAGCGGGATATGAACCGGTTCAAGGCCGCTATCCGCCCAGTTAATCCTTGTGCCTGCTTGAGGTTCGTAGGAGACTCGAGATCCAAAATGGCTTTGATCTTCTCTGGATTTGCCTCAATTCCCCTTTCATGCACCATGAATCCCAAGAATTTGCCTGCTGCCACCCCGAATGCGCACTTAGCGGGGTTCAGCCTCATCTGGTTCTGCCTTATTACCTGGAAGGTCTGACGTAAGTCCCCTGCATGCTGCCTCTCTTCTAGAGATTTGGTGATCATGTCATCTACGTACACCTCCATGGACTTCCCTATCTGTTCTTTGAATAGTTTGTTCACCATACGCTGATAGGTGGCACCTGCATTTTTAAGTCCGAAAGGCATTACCTTATAGCAGTAGAGGCCTTGCCCGGTGATGAAGCTGGTTTTGTCTTGGTCTGACGGATGCATCATGATCTGATTGTACCTTGAAAAAGCATCCATGAAGCTCAGAAGCTTATTTCCCGCAGTGGAATCAATAAGCTGGTCTATTTTAGGCAGGGGGAAGCTATCTTTGGGGCAGGCCCGATTGAGATCAGTGTAATCCACACACATTCGCCATTTCCCATTAGACTTAGTTACCATAACCACATTGGCGATCCAGTCGGGGTACCGGGATTCCCTGATGAACCCGGCCTTCAGGAGCTTGTCAACCTCTTCCTGAACCGCGGCATTGCGTTCAGCATTGAAGTGCCTTCTCTTTTGTTTTATCGGTTTGAAGGTTGCATCCACTGCCAACCTATGGGTCGCCAGACTGAGTGGAATGCCTGGCATATCCTCATGGCTCCAAGCAAAGATGTCATTATATTCCCTGAGTAGCTCTATCAAATCCTCCTTCACTCCCGGGTCCAGACCTTCTCCCACTTTTACTGTCTTTGTCGGATCTTCGCACCGGATCTGAATCTCCTCTAGCTGCTCCGATGGATACCCGTTACTCCAACCACGCTCTTCTTCTTCTGATTCCTCTACGACTATGTCTGGTATCTCCTCTTCCTCTAAAACATGATCATCCCGCTCTGCCGTTCTCGGACCCGGGTAGCTGGCCACCGATGCGCATTGTTTAGCCAACGCAGCGGGGTTGGTTGACACCGCATAGCAGTTGTGGGCTGCCTGCTGGTCTCCCCTTACCTCTCATACTCCTGATCCTACTGGAAACTTCAACACGTTGTGGTAGATAGACAGCACTCCCCTAATCCCTGACAGGAAAGGCCTTCCCAAGATTGCATTATATGCCGACGGGGTGTCTACTACAATAAACTCCGTCATTATGTTCTGTTGAAGAGGAGCCTCCCCCACTATCACTGGTAGTATCTTTGTTCCCATCGGCATTACGGAGTCCCCTGTGAATCCGTATAGTAGAGAGGTACAGCTGTTGAAGCAAGAATTCTTCAAGTTGAGCTGCTCATGTGCTCCTTTGAACAAAATATCCACGCTGCTTCCCGTATCGATCAAGACGCGGTGCACTAAGCAGTTAGCGATCTGTACTGTTATGACCATGGGATCATCATGTGGCTGCACCGTATTGTAAACATCCTCCTCCGTGAAGATGATTTTGGTGGAACGGGATAAGTCTCGGGGTCCTCCATTGACCTTTAGCAACTCATGTTCAACGTTGAGTCTAGGAATCTTCCTTGCGTGGTTTTTTCTCGAATTGTTGGAGGTTCCTGCTAGAGTGGGGCCTCCACTGATTGTGTGGATCACTTGGATTTGCTGCATTAAATCCTTCTCTCCCTCTCTCCTTCTTTCTGCTGCTTCCTGCATCCCACTTTGAACCTGCTTTCCTTCTTTGATGCTGTCTCGTACCTGTTGTAGGAATTCAGTCAGAAGTCCTCCTCTAACCAGTGCTTCTATCTGATTGCGGAGACTGTAGCATTCTGAGGTGTTATATCCCACATCTTCATGGAAGTCGCAATATTTATATTGGTTCCTCCTGTCCACAGGGACTTTCATAGGGACTGGCTTTCTGAGTAGGCCCTTATCCCGAATAGCGAGATAGATAGTTTCCCGTGAAGCATTTAGGTGGTGTAGTGATTATACCCCTCTTCCTCTCTTGCTATTCTGGATACCTCCTTCATGGGAGGCTCTCTGGGAGGGGCTCTCCTTACTGGGTATCTATCCTGGTACGGAGGAATTGGAGGCGACCTGTAAGTAGACCGATTTGGGGGCAGATTCTGAAATTTCCTAGTTGGTGCAGGCTTCGGAGCTTCCTTCTTTAGGCGCGGTGCTAATCAGGCTTCATCGTGCTCAATTTTGATCCGGAGTTGTTCCTCAATGTCCACTTGTTCCAGAGCCCGATTATAGGCTTCCTGGTACGTCTCTGGAGGATGCTTGGCAAAAGACCGGAATAACCTGCCTGCCCACAAATTCCTCCAGAAATTGGCTAAAGTTTCCTTCTCGTTGAACACTCCCATCTGGACGACCTCTTTGTGGAATTTCTCCACGTAGGATCTCAGAGTTTCACCCCGCTCTTGAACTACATACTGCAGCAGGATAGGATCCTTGGGACGGGGTTTGATTCCCTGAAACTGTGCACAGAAAGCTTTGGTAAGTTTGGAGAAAGAATCAACACTACCTGGTAGTAATTTTCTGAACCATGTCTTGGCACAGTCTGTCAGGGTTGAGGGGAACATCCTGCACATGGCAGTCCTGGTTGCATTCTGAACTTCCAACTGGTGGACGAAGCTTTCTAGGTGGCTGACAGGATCCTCGGTTCCAGAATACTTTTCTGAAGGCATCCTGAATTTGGGAGGCAATCCTGCTTCTCTCACCCTTTTAGAAAATGGTGCGTTCATCTCTCCCAAGGGGTTTTTCTGACTCCCTTGATGCTTTCCCTTCTTCAACTGCTCCAACTCCTTTGCCATTTTCATCATTTGATCCTCCAGGCGTTGCGACTTTTTGGTTCCAGACCGGGCTGCTGAAATTTCCTCATCTGATGAATCTGAATCCAGGATGACCTCCTTTCGCTTTGCTCTCTGACGTTTTTCTCTGGTACTCTTTCGGGATTTAGCGCTTCCCTCTGAATCAGGATGCGGATCCCTCTCCTTGGCTCTTGGTTTTGGTGGAGACTGGACCTTCCTTAGAGGAACCTCGATTGCGGACTTCACTAGCCTGAGTCTGAGCTCTGCCTGTCGGACTAAGAGGGGTGGGGCCAATCGGTCAAAAACAGGCGCCCTGGCACTTGGGCCAGCATCCCCTGGGATCCCGGTGGCTTCAAAGGGAATCCCCTGGGCTATCATCCGGAGTCGGATTGCTTCTACGTAGGCTGCGGCGTGCTGTTCTAAGACATCCCGATTGGCTTCCTCCCTAACAGAGTCTTGAGGGACTAGGCCTACAACTGGTGGAGGTACCGGCGGAGGATTCTCGTTCCTAGCGCCTTTACCCCGCCTCTGGGCTCTTTCAGTGGAAGCAAGGGACTGAAGTCCTGATGGCTCCGGGTGACCCTGGGAGGATCGGAGTCTCATTCTGGATATTTTTCAGATGGAAAAACAAATCGCTTTTTGAATGACGGTTGGGATAATGGATTCCCCACAGACGGCGCCAAAAGTGTTACCTGAAAATCGTTATTGAGATGGGATTCCAAATAACAACTTTAAAGGGACCAAGATCAAGATTGACCCTGGTCGGAGGGGTATCAAGTAGTTCGATACCGACTAAGTCCCTAACAAAGCCGGAGCTAAATAATGATGTATATCAAACTGGTCAATCAATAAGCTTTATCGGATAGTCTCTTTTCTTTACAATATATGAACTAATTTCTGATTTGGATTACAATGGAGTACGGATCATAGTCCCGGCGATGGAGATGGTAATGGTGGAAGAACTGTGCCTGTCGATAAGTGGTCCCCTTTTCTGAAGAAACTGTTTCGTATATATAGGTGTTTTTCTTGCCATGCACTCCTAAAATCTCGGTTTAGGGTTTGGCCAATGTAGGATCGTCCTCTTTCTAGGAGATAATCTCGGAGCTTTACTTGTAGAATCTCGTCTTTCCTTTCTAGAAGGAGTCAATTTCGTGATCAAATTGTTACCTTCCTAGTAGGATTCTTAGTACATCGACCTGCTCAAAATAGGACTCTCTGGTGGGAAAGTGTACTTCTCCTCTGTACGACAGCGTTTTAATGAGTCTTTTATGGAGTTTTTAGTTTCTGATACGAGAATCTTGCTACCTGGTATCTACCTGCTTGTCGGGCTAGTTATACTTGAAAGTGCGAGCCGGTAGACATCCAACTGACGGAGTTGGAGAATATCTGGCTAGTATTATAGTGGGATGCTCAATGGAACTCCATGTCGGGGTACTGCAGGGTTTATGAGAGACCAGGGTATGACGGGTTTGGACCTTGCTGCAGGTTAGGATGCAGGCGGGGTGGATCCCGCTGAAGGAGGTTCATATTTGGGCTAGTCGGGCTCCACTCTGTCTGAGATAACCGGATTGTGTCCGCACCTGCTTCTTGTGTTAAGTGTTAGGATTATGCTCAATAGCAAGAGTGTAATAATGTAATTAACAATCTTATTCATATTAATAAAGTGATTTCTGGTTTAAACAAATATTATAGCATTTATAGTTGAATATTATAATTGTTAAAGTAAATAATCATAAGGTCTAAAGACTATGAGAAAAGAAGAATTGTTCATACATCTGGATATGTATGTGGTAGACACAATTCTTTAGTTAGTCTTGAATATCGTTCACAACTTAAGTTAAAGGTTGGGCACCTTTATCTTGTTAAAGTTGTAGAATTCTTTTGCTAGCATTTGAGTGGGATCAAATGAGATATGATGAGTCTAAAATCATCGGAGTGTCTTCGAGCAAAAGGATCTAGTGCACTGGGTGCATTGAACAGGATCACAATGAAATACTTTATCTATAACCGTCAGTAGATAAAAGTAATTTTATTATCAGGACAATCGGAGAGTCTATCTTAATCCTGAGATAAATGATGGACTTATGGTTGCAGGTGATATCATTTGAGCTATCAATGAGTACGATTATATCGCATAGTCTATCCTCGATAGTTTGGTGATATTCATTTGTTAATCGATAGAGGACTTCATTTATAGATATGGACATCGTGGCTCCATTTATTAAATGAGAGTATAATATCATCATATGGATGTTTTGAGGTAATTGGATATTAAATCTCAACGTTGAGTTTTCAATAGTGTCTATTGAAAACATGGCTTCTGGACAAGTCAAAATATCCAAGTTCAAAATGTGGTCATATGAGTAAATATGGTAACTTGGAGAGTTATAGGCGGTCTATGAACTCTTGGCGATTACTGATATTAATCACGAGGATACACTATCTCCAATATGATTGTCTAGGGTATGAATGAGGAAGCATCTTCCTTTTCTGTCTTTATTTAAGAGTTCAATTTTAGCTCTTTAGTGGAATGAGCTAAAATTAATGGATCGGACCTAAGTGAATCATTAGTTGATTGTGATTAGGTTATGTCTATTGGAGCTTAAATTTAGATAGCCCGCCAAGATCCCCAATCCACACGGACTTGCATGGATCACTTGATATATTCTACCGGACCAATTTAGGGTCCATCTAGTTCACATGTGAGCTTTTTAATTAAAGTCCTATGGATTAAATTAAATAGGAAAAATAATATTTGGCCCATTACTAATATGGGGCGGCAAGGTTAAATAATAACCTAAAATATTATTTTGTTTTCATTATTTAATTAAATAAGAATTAATTAATTCATTAATTAATTATTTAATTAACATACAAATCTTTTCTCATTAGGAAATATGTTTCCTAAAGGTATACTATTGGTAGTAGTATAATTAAATAGAAAGACTTGTTTGACAAGGAAATAAATAATTAGTTTTATTTATTCAAACAGGAAGTCTTTTTATTTTAGTCAAATATGAGAATAAAAGATTTATGAGTTTGATTAGGTTTGGGAAATCTTTTCTAAATAGGAATTAGGGTGCAATTCAAACTAGTTAACTTGTTTTGGAAATTGTGGCAACCCTAATGCATCAAGGAAGAGAATTCGGCCAACCCTAAAGCTAAAAAGAAAGGAGAAAAATTTGGGCCATATATATATGCACATATATTATTTTCGGCCAGCCCTAAGGCTTAGAGCAGAAAATTATTTTTCTTCTTCTTCTTAACTCATAGATAGAGATTTTATTCAACTAAGACAAAAGAAAAAGAACATAGATTATTCTTTGATGGTGTACTATTTGCTTAATCATTGATAAGCTTGTGTATACAACATCGATCAAGGTTCACGCGAGTTTCGATCATTAGATTGAGAACTCAAAAGTTACCGGAATAATCTTAGGTTACTTTTGATTGTTTTTGTGACTAACGAACAAGAGAGAAAAGTTTGTTTAATCCCATCACAGGTTTGCAATTCAAAGAGAAGGGAGACCACGCTCCTAGGTGATCCACGTTCGTGCTAGGATTGAAGATCTTGCGGATTACCATCGACGCAAGTCAATCGGATCACGCGACAAGAGGTATTAAATTTTTATTACTTTGTTATATATATTTAATTAATCAAAAGGGTTTAAGGTTCATAATTGGAAAAATTTTAAAAGCTACCCAACACTATTTTTTAGTCTCGCTTCCGCTGCGGGTACTACGGTATTTTTCCCTACAATTGGTATCAGAGCCTAGGTTGAACCCTTTTAATTAATTAACGTATATATACGTGGATCGATTTCTTTTTATTGTGATTATGCATGTTTTAGAAAGAGATGGCACTCTAGGTATTCGCATATATTATTACATGTGATGTATGGATTAATATATGTTTTTTATGTGGATTGTTATTGCTCGATTTTGGCTCTAGATTTTCAATGTATTTTTGTTTTCGGAATTGTAACAAGAAGGGTGGTCTATCATCGCCATAATTCCTTCTTGGTAGTTGTTGTATTTTTTTTATGTATTAAATAAGCTGCAGTTTTTTTTTTTATTGTATTAAAAAATTTAAGTGCAGTATTTTTGTGCAGTATTTTTGTGCAGTATTTTACTGCTGTGATTAAAATAAAAAAAAAATTTCTGCAGTATTTTATTTTGTTTAAATTAAATTGTAACACGTCCTATATCGAAGAATAGAAGACGTGAAGCAACCGGAACCGAGAACGAGCACCGTGCGCACCCTAGGAGTGGATTGGGCCGCGCAAGGCAAGCCCAAAGCTTGGTGGGCTGCGCATGGCAGCCATGCAAAGCCTTATGGGCTGCGCATGGCAGCCCCTTTGAGAGGTGGTGGGCCGTGAAGTCCTGAGGAGGGAGGCCGAAGGATGGGCTTATGGTGATGGGCCACTTGAAGATCTTGTATTCCAAATTCATTGTAATTTACTTGTTTTTCTAGGATGGGCCAAAATTGTTGCTATTTAATTTATGCTTAAATATTACAATATTTGTTGTTGTATGATAACATGACATATAGAATAGGAGTGCCACTCATATATCTCTTTTGGTATGAACATGCATTGAATGATTTAGGTATCTAAATTGGCATCTAGATAACTTGGTAAATCATTCTATGGGATTTAATCACACGCCTTAAATAATTGAGTGGGAGAAGGTGTTTTTGTAACACCTATGGCTTCCAAGATTAGTTGAGCTTAATTATTTTATGGTAATTCCCCAAAGGGACATCCATGAATGGAATTAAGCAATATACTTCCTTACAAGGATAGACTAGACAATGGACTCAACGAGATCTACTCCTAAAGGAGGGATTTTTGTGAGAGAAAATTGAGGATCGATATCTTGGTAACACACTCAATGTAATTTTATTGATATCCTCCAAAGAGTTCTTGTCAGTAAAATTGCAAGGCTAAAATTGAAAACGCTGGTTGTTATATTAACAATTAGGTGGGACCTAGTCTAACTAGTAAATGGTGCGAACTCCCAAAGGAGGCGTAACATTTATGGGTGTTAGATCACCGTTGAATTTTTATGATTGAGTTATTCATTTAATTCAAGATAAATATTTAAAAGTGCTTTATAATGATTATTTACTTATATTAATTTTTGTTTAATTAAGAAATCATGACCCCATCACTTATGAACATCCTGAAAGATAAAAGTTTAACCGGTAATAATTATGTCACATGGAAAAAGGAAAATTGGGTTGTTGCTGCAAGCTGAAAAAAAAAATATAAATTTTGTTCTAACTACTCCTAAACCACCTGCTCTTACTAATGAATCTAATAAGACGAGTATGAGCAGTGGAAGACCTCTAATGAGATGGCCAAATGGCTACCATCTCCGACGTGTTGCAACAGCAGCATGAAGGAATAGGGTCTGCTGCTAATATGATGATGTCTCTAGAAGAGATTCATATGGTTGGTAAAGTTGCTACTATTAAGACCCGTCAGAAGGTCAAGGAATAATAGAAGAAAAAGCAACTTGGGCCTACCAAGGAAGAGACTAAGAAAGTAACTAAGATCAAAAGGAAGTGCTTCTTTTGTGGTGAAAAGAGACATTGGAAAAGTAATTGCCCAAAGTCTCAAGGAACAAGGTAATATGAATTATCTTGAAACATGTTTTTCTGGTAGATTCTACAGATTCTTGGATTGTAGACTCTGGAGCCACTAATCATGTTTGTTATTCCTTACGGGGGTGTCAAGAAAGGAGAAGGCTAAATAAGAATAAGATCAATTTGCGCTTGGGCAACAGAACGTTAGTGTCTGCAAGTGCAGTGGGAGATATTAGAGTTTTGTTTGGATTCTAGAAAGCATTTAGATTTGATAGACGTTTATTATGTACCTCAATTCAAGAGGAATTTAATTTCAGTTTCTTGTTTGAATAAATTTGGATATTCGGTTACTTTTAATAAAGCTTTTATTATTAGTAAGAATAACAAAGTTATTTGCAAAGGTACATTGGAAAACGGTCTATACTTTTTGCATAGAAATATCTCTCACTCGTTAGACACAGAAATAACGGAACCTAATCATAAAAGAGTAAAATTATCACCAGATGAAACCTACCTATGGCATTTACGCTTAGGTCATATTAACCTTAATAGGATTAAAAGATTGGTAAGTGACGGACCTTTGAGTGACTTAAAGGTTGATGATCTACCAACTTGTGAATCTTGTTTGGAAGGTAAAATGACCAAAAGGACGTTCTCTGCCAAAGGTGCCAGAGCCACTGAATGTTTAGGATTGATACACACTGATGTATGTGGACCTATGAGCATTCAAGCTAGGGGTGGATATGAGTACTTCATCACTTTCACAGATGATTACTCAAGATTTGGCTATGTGTATCTCATGCGACATAAGTCGGATGCTTTTGACATGTTCAAAGCATTTAAAGCTGAAGTGGAAAATCAGCTTGAGAAACACATAAAAATCTTGAGATCTGATCGTGGTGGAGAATATCTATCTGGTGAGTTTCAGCAATATCTTATTGATAATGGGATAGTTTCTCAGTTTTCTGCACCTGGTACACCTCAACAAAATGGGGTAGCAGAAAGGAGAAATAGAACTCTTTTGGATATGGTTAGGTCTATGTTGAGTTATTCAACACTTCCTATTTCTTTCTGGGGATATGCTCTACAAACTGCAATATACATTCTAAACCATATACCATCTAAGTCTGTTCCTAAAACACCGCATGAGTTGTGGACTGGGCGCAAGCCTAGTTTACGACACTTAAGGATATTTGGATGTCCTGCGCACGTGTTAAAAGGAAAGACAGAAAAGATGGAGTCCCGTTCAGAAACATGTATATTTGTAGGGTATTCGAAAGAAACTAAAGGATATTATTTTTATAGTCCTTCAGATCTTAAAGTATTTGTTTCGACAAATGCTAAATTTCTGAAAAAGGACTATATGAATGATTTTGTGCCTAAAAGTAGAATTGTCCTGAATGAGATGTCAGAAGATGCAATTCCACGAGAGGTTACACAACCTAACCCAATTGTAAGTTCTGATCCAACACAAGGTCAACAACCTACCATTCCTCGTCGTAGTGGGAGGGTTAGAACACAACCCGAAAGATACATCGGTCTGGGAGAATCTGTAGAGAATCTCTCGGACGACGATGATCCCTATACATACAAGGAAGCTATGGAGGATGTTGATAGTCGCCATTAGCAAAAGGCAATGCAATCCGAGATTGAATCTATGTTCAATAACAAAGTCTGGTCCCTTGTAGACTTGCCTAAAGGGATAAAACCCATTGGGTGCAAGTGGGTATACAAGAGGAAAAGAGGTATGGATGGAAAGGTGGAAACCTTTAAAGCTAGATTGGTAGCTAAAGGGTATACACAGAAAGAATGTATCGATTACGAGGAAACCTTCTCTCCTGTGGCCATGCTTAAATCCATTAGGATACTCTTATCCATTGCAGCATCTTTAGATCTAGAGATTTGGCAAATGGATATCAAGACAGCTTTCCTTAATGGAAGTCTTGACGAAAGCATCTACATGATGCAACCAGAGGGATTCATTGAAAAGGGCCAAATGGACAAGGTATGCAAGTTGCAGAAATCCATATATGGATTAAAGCAAGCATCCAGATCCTGGAACATAAGGTTCGATCAAGCTGTCAAAGGTTTTGGATTTATTCAGAATCTTGACGAACCTTGTGTATACAAGAGGATTAAGGGCGACAAGTTGGTTTTCCTGATTCTTTATGTTGATGATATACTACTCATCGGAAACGATGTAGGTGTATTGAAATCAGTAAAAGAATGGTTAGCAAAACAATTTGATATGAAGGACTTAGGAGAAGCAAGTTTTATTCTAGGTATCCAAGTTATAAGGGATAGAAAGAATAGAACGATTGCATTATCCCAAGCTTCATACATAGACAAAATCTTGTCTAGGTTTTCCATGCAGGATTCCAAGAAAGGTATGTTACCTTTCAGACATGGAATCAAGCTTTCTAAGGAACAAGTTCCTAAGAATGAGCATGAAGAGCAGTTCATGAGTAGAGTTCCATATGCCTCGGCAGTTGGAAGTCTCATGTATGCAATGCTCTGCACTAGACCAGATATTTGTTTTGCTGTTGGCATAGTTAGCATGTTTCAATCGAAGCCTGGTCCTGATCACTGGACGGCAGTCAAGCATATTTTTAAGTATCTCAAGAGAACGAGAGATAATATGCTTGTATACTCTGGAGGGGATTTGATTCCCGTTGGGTATACAGATTCTGATTTTCAATCAGATTCTGACTCCAGAAAATCCACATCAGGGGCTGTGTTTACTATTGGAGGAGGAGCAGTTATATGGATGAGTATCAAGCAATCTTGTATTGCTGATTCCACCATGGAAGCTGAGTATGTTGCTGCATGCGAGGCTGCCAAAGAAGCTGTTTGGCTCCGTCAATTCTTGATTGACTTGGAAGTGGTTCCTAGTGCGAATAAGCAGATCACTATCTATTGTGACAACAGTGGAGCAGTGGCTATTTCGAAAGAACCAAGAAGTCACAAGAGAGGTAAAAACATTGAAAGGAAATATCATCTTTTAAGGGAGATTGTTCAAAGAGGTGACGTGACGATTACCAAAATCGCGTCAGCGGAAAATCTAGCAGATCCCTTCACAAAGGCTCTACCTCATAAGAGTTTCGATGGGCACCTAGAGAATATGGGCTTGAGAGATATGACACATTTGCTATAGCGCAAGTGGGAGATTGTTAGGATTATGCTCAATAGCAAGAGTGTAATAATGTAATTAACAATCTTATTCATATTAATAAAGTGATTTCTGGTTTAAACAAATATTATAGCATTTATAGTTGAATATTATAATTGTTAAAGTAAATAATCATAAGGACTAAAGACTATGAGAAAAGAAGAATTGTTCATACATCTGGATATGTATGTGGTAGACACAATTCTTTAGTTAGTCTTGAATATCGTTCACAACTTAAGTTAAAGGTTGGGCACCTTTATCTTGTTAAAGTTGTAGAATTCTTTTGCTAGCATTTGAGTGGGATCAAATGAGATATGATGAGTCTAAAATCATCGGAGTGTCTTCGAGCAAAAGGATCTAGTGCACTGGGTGCATTGAACAGGATCACAATGAAATACTTTATCTATAACCGTCAGTAGATAAAAGTAATTTTATTATCAGGACAATCGGAGAGTCTATCTTAATCCTGAGATAAATGATGGACTTATAGTTGCAGGTGATATCATTTGAGCTATCAATGAGTACGATTATATCGCATAGTCTATCCTCGATAGTTTGGTGATATTCATTTGTTAATCGATAGAGGACTTCATTTATAGATATGGACATCGTGGCTCCATTTATTAAATGAGAGTATAATATCATCATATGGATGTTTTGAGGTAATTGGATATTAAATCTCAACGTTGAGTTTTCAATAGTGTCTATTGAAAACATGGCTTCTGGACAAGTCAAAATATCCAAGTTCAAAATGTGGTCATATGAGTAAATATGGTAACTTGGAGAGTTATAGGCGGTCTATGAACTCTTGGCGATTACTGATATTAATCACGAGGATACACTATCTCCAATATGATTGTCTAGGGTATGAATGAGGAAGCATCTTCCTTTTCTGTCTTTATTTAAGAGTTCAATTTTAGCTCTTTAGTGGAATGAGCTAAAATTAATGGATCGGACCTAAGTGAATCATTAGTTGATTGTGATTAGGTTATGTCTATTGGAGCTTAAATTTAGATAGCCCGCCAAGATCCCCAATCCACACGGACTTGCATGGATCACTTGATATATTCTATCGGACCAATTTAGGGTCCATCTAGTTCACATGTGGGCTTTTTAATTAAAGTCCTATGGATTAAATGAAATAGGAAAAATAATATTTTGCCCATTACTAATATGGGGCGGCAAGGTTAAATAATAACCTAAAATATTATTTTGTTTTCATTATTTAATTAAATAAGAATTAATTAATTCATTAATTAATTATTTAATTAAGATACAAATCTTTTCTCATTAGGAAATATGTTTCCTAAAGGTATACTATTGGTAGTAGTATAATTAAATAGAAAGACTTGTTTGACAAGGAAATAAATAATTAGTTTTATTTATTCAAACAGGAAGTCTTTTTATTTTAGTCAAATATGAGAATAAAAGATTTATGAGTTTGATTAGGTTTGGGAAATCTTTTCTAAATAGGAATTAGGGTGCAATTCAAACTAGTTAACTTGTTTTGGAAATTGCGGCAACCCTAATGCATCAAGGAAGAGAATTCGGCCAACCCTAAAGCTAAAAAGAAAGGAGAAAAATTTGGGCCATATATATATGCACATATATTATTTTCGGCCAGCCCTAAGGCTTAGAGCAGAAAATTATTTTTCTTCTTCTTCTTAACTCATAGATAGAGATTTTATTCAACTAAGACAAAAGAAAAAGAACATAGATTATTCTTTGATGGTGTACTATTTGCTTAATCATTGATAAGCTTGTGTATACAACATCGATCAAGGTTCACGCGAGTTTCGATCATTAGATTGAGAACTCAAAAGTGACCGGAATAATCTTAGGTTACTTTTGATTGTTTTTGTGACTAACGAACAAGAGAGAAAAGTTTGTTTAATCCCATCACAGGTTTGCAATTCAAAGAGAAGGGAGACCACGCTCCTAGGTGATCCACGTTCGTGCTAGGATTGAAGATCTTGCGGATTACCATCGACGCAAGTCAATCGGATCACGCGACAAGAGGTATTAAATTTTTATTACTTTGTTATATATATTTAATTAATCAAAAGGGTTTAAGGTTCATAATTGGAAAAATTTTAAAAGCTACCCAACACTATTTTTTAGTCTCGCTTCCGCTGCGGGTACTACGGTATTTTTCCCTACATTAAGGTGGAAAATTCTTCCTTGGTCCCTCGCCAATTTTGGCGGTTAACACATCCTTTTGTACTCTCAAGAACTTCTTGAATTTCTTCACCATTTGAGCCACTTTTTCATCCGAGTCGTCATCCTCCTTTTCAACTTTGGAGGTCTTCAAGGCTATCCCATTTTGCTTCTTGGGAGATGAGGAGGTGAGAGCCTTTCTTGACTCATAGGCAAGTAGCCTTCCAATCACTTCACTCGGCTTCATCTTCTTGAAGTCACTATTCTCTTCAAGCGCCGTCACCTTAGATTCAAATCTAGGAGGTAGTGACCTCAAGATCTTTTGCTTGATCCTCCTATCCGAATATGGGTCACCTAGTTGATGGCTTTGATTGACGATGTCCATCAACTTCACTTGAAAGTTTTCAGTGGGATCAAGAGTAGGAGAAGTAAGGGGGGACCAGCAGGCAGCCCGCAATTGTTATGCGGTGTCCACCAACCCCGCTGCATTAGCCAAACAGTGCGCACAAGTGACCAGTGACCCAAATCAGGGAGCATCAGAGCAGGATCGGTATGTCATGGAAGAAGGGGAGGTACCGGAGGTATCAGACATAATCATGGAAGAGCCAGAAAAAGAAGAGCGTGGTTGGACCAATGGGCTCCCCGTAGACCAGTTGGAGGAGATCCTGATCAGGGACAAAGATTCGACAAAGACAGTAAAAGTTGGAGGGAGTCTAGACCCCGAAATCAAGAAGGATTTGGTAGAGATTCTCAGAGAGTACAACGACATCTTTGCTTGGAGCCATGAGGAGATGCCTGGCATTCTTCTTAGCCTAGCTACCCACAGGTTGGCAGTGGATGCAACTTTCAAACTAGTTAAGCAAAAAAGAAGACACTTCAATACCGAACAGAACGCCGAGGTTCAAGAAGAGGTTGACAAGCTCCTGAAGGTCGGGTTCATCAGGGAATCCCGTTACCCCGAGTAAATCGCCAACGTGGTTATGGTGACCAAGTCTAATGGGAAATGGCGAATGTGTGTAGATTACACCGACCTCAACCGGGCTTGCCCCAAGGATAGTTTCCCTCTACCCAAAATAGATCAGCTCATTGACTCCACTGCAGGAAACAAGCTCCTAAGCTTCATAGATGCTTTCTCGGGGTACAATCAAATTATGATGCATCCTTTTGATCAGGATAAAACCAGCTTCATCACCGGACAAGGCCTCTATTGCTATAAGGTAATGCCATTCGGACTCAAAAATGCAGGTGCCACCTACCAGCGTATGGTGAACAAACTGTTCAAGAAGCAGATAGGAAGATCTATGGAGGTTTACATAGATAACATGATCACGAAATCTCCAGAGGCAGGACAACATACAGGGGACTTGCGCCAGACCTTCCAGGTAATAAGGCAGAGCCAGATGAGGTTGAACCCCGCTAAGTGTGCATTCGGGGTAGCAGCAGGCAAATTCTTGGGATTCATGGTGCATGAAAGGGAAATCGAGGCTAATCCCGAAAAGATCAAAGCTATCCTTGACCTCGAGTCCCCTACAACTCTCAAGCAGACACAAGGATTAACTGGACAGATAGCAGCCCTAAACCGGTTCATATCTCGCTCCACAGATAAATGTCTCTCATTTTTCAAGATCATCAAGCAGGGAAAGAAAATGAAGTGGGACGAACAAGGCGAGCATGCTTTTCAAGCATTAAAGGAGTACTTGTCAAGTCCGCCACTATTAGTAAAACTGACCCCTGGGGAAGAGCTCCTACTCTATCTAGCAGTTTCTGAAGTAGCTACTAGTGGAGCCTTGGTGAAAGAATGCAGTGACGAGGTGCAAAGGCCAGTTTACTACGTGAGCCGGGCTTTCACTAAATCCGAGAAAAACTACACCCTCTTAGAGAAGCTCGCCTACGCCTTGGTGACTGCATCCAGAAAGCTCCAGCCTTATTTTCAAGCTCACACCATCACGGTCGACACTGATCAACCATTGAGACAATTCCTCCAAAGGCCGGATGTATCGGGTAGATTGGTCCTATAGGCCCTTGAGCTCACCCAGTTCGACATCAGATACAAGGCAAGGACCACGATCAAAGCCCAAGCCCTGGCTGACTTCATAGTGAAATTTAGCCCGATTCCAAACCCGGGCAAATCAATAGACCCAGATCCGGATCAAACCAATCCGGGATGGCCTGAAGACAGCAAGATTTGGGTTATTTACATGGACGGAGCTTCGAACCAGTCAAGATGCAGAGCCAGGATCGACTTGATCGACCCCGCAGAAGCAGAGTGTAGTCATTGTTTCAGGTTTGAATTCAGAACTACCAACAACGAAGCAAAGTATGAAGCTCTACTAGCAAGAATGAAAGTAGCATGAGCTCTGGAGGCTGAGTACCTTCTGATCAAGAGTGACTCCCAATTAGTGGTCAATCAGGTGACAGGTTTGTACCAAGCAAAAGGTGACAACATGGTGGCATATCTGGCTAAAGTTCAGGAAGCTAAGAAGAAGTTTAAAGGTGTAAGGATAGAACAAGTACCCAGAGAGAGGAACCATCGTGCAGATGTTTTGGCCAAAATTGCTACGGGAAAAGGACATGCTTTACCAAAAGGAGTACCCCTTTAGTTGGTTCCCTACTCCAGCATAGCTAATGAGGCAGAGGTCCTTCCTGTGAGCCATCCCCCATGTTGCATGGATCCAATAACAAATTATCTCTAAAGTGACACTCTCCCTACAGATCCGGATCAAGCCCGACGGCTTAAGAGGATAGCTACTCGGTACTACATGGTAGAGGGATACCTATACCGTAAGGGGAAATCTCTCCCTCTACTCAGATGTCTACATCCCGATGATGCGCGCTGGGCGCTGAACGAGGTACACTCAGGGGATTGTGGTAATCATGTATCAGGTGAAACCCTGGCTTACCAGGTAACCAGGATGGGTTACTACTGGCCGACTATACATCAGGATGCAAGGCAATTTGCGCGATCCTGCGAAGCTTGTCAGAAACTAGCAAACCTCCATCATCTCCCACCAGAAAGGCTCTCCTCAATCAGCACCCCTTACCCCTTACCCCTTACCCCTTTGCTATCTAGGGACTAGACCTGATCGGGCCGCTTCCCACTGCACCCGGCCAAGCCAAACATCCATTGGTGGCAATAGGTTATGTTATTCTGTGGGTAGAAGCCAAGGCCCTCACCCGGATAACTGAAGAAAAAACCACCAACTTTGTCAAGGAACATATTGTCTGCCGATTTGGCACCCCGATGGCCATCATAACTGATTTGGGAAAGTAATTTGACAATGCTAACTTCAGGGAATTCTGTGAAAACCGGAGGATCAATCTCCATTTTGCTTTGGTGGCTCATCCTCAAACCAATGGGCTAGTGGAGGCCACCAACAAGACCATTAAGAAGCTCCTGAAGAAAAAACTCCAACAAAAGAAGGGGTTATGGGTTGCAGAGTTACCCAATGTACTGTGGGCTTACAGAACGACTAGGCGGACAGCAACAAGAGAGACCCTCTATTCCCTAGTTTTTGGAACAGAGGCGGTCTTGCCCATTGAGCATAAACTCATATCTTTCTGGGTCTAAAATTATGAACCGGAACACAATGAGGCTAAGTTAAGAGCTAGCTTAGACCTACTGGAGGAAAGGCAAAGCAGGGTCGCAGTGGAGGTGGCTATATATCAGAGCAAGATAGCCCGACATTTCAACAAAAAGGTGAGGATCCGAAACTTCAAAGAAGGAGACTTAATTCTCAGGAAAGTAACCTAAAACACACAAAGAAGGTTTGAGGGGGTACTGGCCCCTAACTGGGAAGGTCCATACTTGATTAAAGCATTACTCCGGGGTGGTGCCTACAAGCTGGAAGACATTGAGGGATACCCAGTGGACCATACATGGAATGCTGATCACCTCAGGAAATTCTACCCTTAGAAACTTTGTTTGTATCGGCGAGAATACTTACCCCGATTCCATACTGTATTGACTGGGAAAATTCAATAAAAGCAGTTTCTTCTCCTATATGACTCTCCTGTGTCCAGTGTTCAATATCTCCTACTAGATCCTCCAGTATTTCCTACTGAATGTTTATACTTTGCCATCACTACTTCGCCATTTCAAGACCAGGAAATAGCCTTATGGCGCTCCTGCTACCTTGGTCGGGGAATACCCTCCTCCAAGAAGCCTGGTGCTAAAGTGGCCTTAGTTGCCTACCATGACAGACTTACAGTAAGGTCGGGATGCCTCAGGGTACCTGGTTCCTTACTTCGCCATTTCAAGACTAGGAAATAGCCTTATGGCACTCCTGCTGCCTTGGTCGGGGAATACCCTCCTCCAAGAAGCCTGGTGCTAAAGTGGTCTTAGTTGCCTACCAGGACAGACTTACAGTAAGATTGGGCTGCCTCAAGGTACCTGGTTCCTTACTTTGCCATTTCAAGACTAAGAAATAGCCTTAGGGCGCTCCTGCTGCCTTGGTCGGGGAATACCCTCCTCCAAGAAGCCTGGTGCTAAAGTGGCCTTATTTACCTACCAGGACAAACTCACAGTAAGATCGGGCTGCCTCAGGGTACCTGGTTCCTTACTTCACCATTTCAAGACTAGGAAATTGCCTCAGGGCACTCTTGCTGCCTTGGTCGGGGAATACCCTCCTCTTAGAAACCTGGTGCTAAAGTGGCCCTAGTTGCCTACCCGGACAGACCTACAGTAACATCGGGATGCCTAGTCTTTTATTTCTCCACTTTCTACCCCGACAGAGGATCCACATTCAGAGGGGGCTTAGAAGTTCATCAAGTCCAATTGTTATAAGTACCAGGTCACCCCGACAGAGGATCAACAGTCAGAGGGAACTTAGAAGTTCACAAAGTCAAATTGTCATAAGTATCAAGTTATCTCGACAGGATACTCCATACTCCAAGTTATTATACGGTTGTGAGAGTCCAATTAAAAAAGGGACATGATAAGTACCAAAATCTCACTAGTCTTGCGATTTTAAGATATGAAGGATATACCAAACACTCTGAGACTTGTCATAGGTCAAGTTACTCATCGGGGTCCAGTTACTCATCAGGAGTCTAGTTATTAACAAGTTTATATGCATTGGAAAGCTTTCTAAGTACAGAAGTAAGCAAAACACAAGTATGAGTTAAGTAACTAAAATTGTTATATTAATAAGCAGGGTGCCCAGCTCCCAATTCGGGCTACAAAGCAAAAGAGTGAGACTCGTAGAAAATAAAAAGGGCCAGATCAGTCTTCTCCCTCTTCCTCTGTGTGCTCTCCTTGACCCGCTGCTTCTTCCCTCAAGCCCTCAGCTACTGCGTCAGTTTGGGCCCCCTTAACCACTGGAACCTGAAGCATAGTGGGATCCTTCTCTTGAACGGCTTCATCTTCCTCCTCAGTAGTAGACTCAATCTGGGTCCCTCCTGCTATAAGAACCTCGGATCTAGCCAGGTCTACCTCACCCTCCTCCACCAGGATCACTCCTGAGGTAGACACAGGGTCCACCACTTGTTCATTTTGGACAGGAGGATTCTGAGCAGCTCCTTCAGTGCCATCAAGCTGGAACCCTGCAGCTGCACTAACCCCTTGACCCGGATGAGATGCGTCCTATGGGGGAACCTCTGCTTCCTGGTCCCCGTTTGATAGTTGAGCCGCTTTCGCCATTATTTGTTCTCGGTCCCAGTTCAAGGCGGCTTGAAGGTCAAAATGAGGGGGCAGAGCTATGGCAACCTCATAACAGGCTGTGAAGTAGCCATCTTCGAATGTAGGGCCCTACTGAGCTTCCAAGCTTGCTATAGTATCCCGTAGAAGTTGGTTCTCGCTTTGTAGCAGCTCCTTCTCTCTCTTCAAACACTCTCTTTCTTCCCGTTGGCGTAGGGACCTGACAGTCTCAATGTCCAGGCAGTGCTCAAGGCGCCTAATAGCCACCAGGGCCTCCTGCCTCCCCTCTTCAGACTCTTTGGCTTCTTGAATCAGAGGGGCCACACTCTGCTGCATCTGAACCAGCTTCTGTTGAGTGTCTTCTAGCTTCGCTTGGAGACCGATGTAAGCCTCCCTCAAGGTCAGCAGTTGCTTCTCCATAGCTAAAGCAAACTTGAAGCCCTACAAAAAGAAGAGAAAGTTAGTACTTGACAGAAGGAAGAAAGAATAGTAAGAGAGAAAGAAGAAATTTACCTCAGCCAAAACGGATGCTCCCTTAGCAACCAGGATGTCAGTAGGAAGCTTGGCCATATTCATCAAGCCTCCACCAGGGCAGGAGGCCGCAAATCTGGACACCACCTCGTCAAAGGTAGCACCCCTTGACCCCGATCCAAAAGCCACTTCAGCATCAGGGGCAAGAAGGGGAATAGTTGCCTCCTCCTCCGAGGTTCTAGCAGGGTCTTTGGAAAAGGTTGTAGGAGGAGGAGGAGCAAGAGAAGTCTTTATTGAAAGAACAGCCTTCTTCTGTGCCGACTTTCCAGAACCCCGGGCCTTAGCAGCCCTGGCCAACATCGTCGTAATTTTCGAGCGCGATGAAGGAGGAGGAGAAAGATGAGCAAGAGTCTTGGCCCTCGACCCTGCTAGAATGGGACGGGTGTGATAAGACCAGTAGAAGTCTTTGACGGAGCGGGAGGAAAAGTGGGATCGGTCCCAATTTGTAGAGACCCCGACACATCTCTGGCCGTAATAGAAGGAGGAGGAGAAAGAGAAGGAGAAGAACGAGTCGGCAGAGCTTGCCCCCTTGTCCCAGAGGAAGATGGAGACCCCGCTGTCATTGGGGTAGCTAACACTACAAGATGCAAGAAGAGAAGAAACTTAATGAGAAGAAGAAGAAGAAGAATATGTACAATTAAAAAGGGGAAATAGGTGCAGTCTACTTACCAGGAAGGGCGAGGGAAGTCCTCAGGTAGCGCTCCAGTCGACCTCCTTCGAAGGGATCTAGAGTGGGATACTGCATATTCGTGTATCCCCTCTTCATGATCCTCGCCAAGATATCCCGTGATTCAGGATCTAGCACCCCCTTCGCCCACTTGTCCCTCGTTGAGAATTGAGTAGGGACGGGGTATTCATACCCCCCAATAAAGGCAGTGCGCCCCCACTCGCCTTCCACCACGAGCCATTCCTCCTTCTAGGGCGCTGCATACTTCACATTCGCTCCTGGGACAGTGAACTTCATGTCGTTGTTTGCCCTCAGATAAAATTGACCTTGGGGCACCATAATAGTAATGTTGAAAAAGAAGCGAAGCTCGCCCAATCCCGGCTCTCGGTCTATGCGGTCTTTCTCACATTGCTCCTTCAAGAGCACTAGGAACCCCGTCAGGTGCTTCTAGAACCCCGGGGATATCTGGAGGGGGGCTAGCTCCAGCGCGACAAGGGCCCAGCAAAGTGTATGGTGCAATGGCAGTCGTACTCCGCATTCGAAGGCCGCCCTGTGAATTAGCAAATGATCTTGAGGCAGGGTGTACACATCGTAACCCCGATGAGGAAGAGAGAGAGTGATATAGTCTGGAATCCTGTACTCCTTCTTCAGCTTAGCCAGTGTGTCCAAGGTGCACACCGAATTAGGGACTATCCACCCATCATGGAAGCTGGCGAAAGAGCCGGTCTGGACCTCGACTAGGGAGATGCTCCCTTCATCGCCACCACCGACCTTTGTCGTATCCACCCCGTCATGGATAACAACATGATCCTCCGGCTGATTGTTGAAACCCGACCCAATTCGGGGGTTTCGGGTAGAGCGATGACGCTGGGCCCGCGGGGTATCATCGGTAACCCTGTCCCCATCTCGACCCCGCTTCCCCCTCTCCGAGGTCAGGGAGTCCTCCACCACGTCAGCCTTCTCCGTATTGAAGAGGGTGTCGATGCTATCAGACTGGTGCGGAGGGACGGGGTCGGGATGAGTAGAGACCGCCGCCGTAGAAGGGTTTTGCTCAGTGGCAATTTCATGAGAAGTAGGGATTTGTGAAGGAGAAGCCATTGAAGAATGTAGAAGAAAATTGGAAGATTGCTAAGAGAAGGAGAAAGAAAGCAAGGGTTTGTTCTCGGTTGTAATTTTGAAAGTTTGAAAGTGATAGAGAAAGCACCAGTGAAGCCGGTCTATTTATAGAGGAAGGGACACTCCAGGAAACCGGAATCAGTGACCGATAGAATGGGTAGAGGCATTTTCCGTATTAATCGTGCCAAAATGACTCTTTTTGAAAACGAGGAACCCAATCGTTGATCGACACGCAATCAATATTAACGCATCAAGTAAAGATTTCCTCCTCCTAGGTGGAGAATTAGTCAGACAAGGAAATAAGCAGATAAGGCAGAAAATCCTTCAAGTATAGACAAGATCCTGACTCTGACCCCGACAAGGTATCAGTGTCCAAGTCAGGCGGGACTTCTATTAACCGCCAAAATTGGCGAAGGACCAAGGAAGAATTTTCCACCTCAACACAAGGAGAATATAGGAGAACAGACACCCTCCGGCTATCCCGACGAAGGCGGACCCCGACTAATCCGAGTGCACACCCCCTCCAACGGGGTCCGACCCAGCCTTCCCCCAGCTTCTTAAGGACCCCGCCAACATCTTGGTTCATAAACAACGTCCCGAGCCGGAGTACTCGTTATCGTCATACCCTGGTCTCCTATAAACCCCGCAGCACCCCCGACACGGAGTTCCACTAAGCATCCCGCTATAATACCAGCTAGACATCCCCTTACTTCAACAACATGATGCTTACTAGCTTGCACTTTCTGATATAGCCAGCCCGCCAAGCAAAAAGGTACCAGGCAGCAAGATTCTCATACCAGAAACTAAAAGTACCATAAAAGACCCATTAAAACGCTGTCGTACAAAGGAGATATACTCCTTCCCGCCAGAGAGTCCTATTTTTAACAGGTCAACTCAGTCAGAATCCTAATAGGAAGGTAACGATTTGATCACAAGATTGACCCCTCCTAGGAAGGAAAGACTAGATTCTACACGTAAAACTCCAATATTATCTCCTAAAAAGAAGAGGATCCTGCATTGGCTAAACCCTAGACCGAAATTATAGGAGTGCATGGCAAGCAACAGGACCTATATATACAACTACTTATTCATCAATGAGTAGGACCGAAAATCACCACCAGAAACCCTACGATCAAGTTCTACTTATCGACATGCACGAGATCACCATCACGACCATCTCTATTACCCACTGAATCTCCATACCTTACAGTTAATCCTGAATATATAGTTCACGTATTTGTAATGCAAAGTGACGATTAATAAGAAACTCATTTTTATCTATTTTCTGGTGTCCTACGTCGTATTTGCATTGCTTAGGATAATCAGTATCGAACCACTTGATACCCCTCCGACCAGGGTCAATCTTGATCTTGGTCCCTGCAAAGTCGTTATTTGGAATTTCACCCACAGTGACGATTTTCTGGTAACACCTACCTCTATATGATCAGAGTTCTCTGAAAATTATTTTTTTATTATTGTTATATGATAATCATGTGATGATGAGAAAGTTTGGCACTTGAAATCAAATTAGAGTTTAATTAGGGTTTATTATAAAAATTAGGGTTTATCATAAGTGGCCATGTTTGATTTTTCCTCTTAATGCTTAATGACACTTAATGTACTACATTATTAAGTTATAAAATCACTTAAAGAACCTTTAAAATCACTTGTTTATAAAAGTAAAAAAATTTCACTTTTCACTTAACCAAAAGCCACTGGAATTTAAAATAATTTTTAACTTCCAAAACTATCCTCACTAATATAACTTCCTCTGTAATATATACTCTTTATCTTTGACCATTATTACACACACAAATTCCTGAAGCAACCATGGATTCTATTGACGTGGATTTTTCGTTAGTAGAAATAGTCAACAACGATTTGAAGTTTTCTTGCAACTAGAATAGAAATAAGTGAAGAAAACAAAGAAAGAATGCAAGAAAACAAGATTTTAAGTGGTAAAACCCTAAGTCAGGGAAACATTCATGGTTGTCGGCGACGGCGAGGAAAAGAAATTCACTATGAAATCAGAAAATTACACACTTGATCTCACGTTCTCTCTTGCTGTTATGTTTTTTTTCACACATGTGTTTACAATGGCGCTATGGGTCTATTTATACATACATAGAACCCTATTTCTTGTTGTACGAATAAGGAAAGGTGGTAGAATTTAACTAAGACTTAATGAAGTCTTGTGTCTCCTTTCATGTTTAGTAGATCTCGTGCATTGAATGACTTTGATTCATTGCCCGATTCGAACTCTAATATCTTTTGAGGAAATAAGTTAGTTTCATTGTTGGATTGTGCTTAAGTAGGATTCTTTCCCTTTGTAATTGAAGTGTACTTGAACTAATGTTGTGATATGAATCTCACAAAGAACAGTGAGAACTGGAACCAATATATGGTAACGAAGGATCATTTTCTAATTTCAAGTTTGTAAACAAGAACAATATAGGACTGTGACCCATTATCTATAAGGAGATAAGAACCAATGGTATCAAAGAAGGTAAAGACGCCACACTCAAGAACAAGAAATTAAAGGAAAGTGAGCGATAAGTCTAAGTTTTGGAACCAAAGAGAAATCTCTCTCAATTTTTAATTCAATTCAAGTCTGCTGAAATATTACATCAAAACGTCCCTTATAAACTAAAACCCTAATGGAAAAGAAAGGCTACACGCCTAGCACAAGAAAGGGAACAAAATATTTGGAAATAAATGCCTTACAAACTGGAAAGAAAATGAAAACTAAAACAAGCAACTAATTGATTTGCTCCTAATTTGGAAGGCTAAAATTTGGAAGTAAATCAGCCCTTTAATTTTGGGAAACAAATCAGCTCATTATTCCTTGGAAACTAAAAAGGAAAAAATTAAAATTGAATCTCCTCTAACCATATGCCGCTCACCATACGCCCTAGTTTGTGCCACACGCCCCACACACCCAAGTCTTCTTTTATTCGGCACAATCAATTGCCTTGATGATGTTAATTAAGCCTTGGTCTTCATGTGGGCACATATTTGACTTCAATAATTTAGAATCAGCCTAAAGTGTCTTGAATCAAGCCATTGAGTGCTTCTTTGAATCTCTTAGCCCTTGCCCTTGTTATTGGCCCAACCAGAATATGCAATGGATCCCTTGGTGCAGCTCCCTTATTCTCATCATGCTGTTGTCTTAATGGGTGATTTCTTAACCAACCGATTATCTTCCTCGACCAGGCTTCCTTACCTCACTAAAGTCATTTCTGGGCTGATCAATTCACCCGACTGTTTGATAATGATGTGTAACTGTTGGCAATAAAGACTTGGTAGGATATTGACCTGTTGTGTGGTTGACTTTTGGTGACGTGGCATACTCAATCACCAATATTTCAGTAATAACGCTGACTTGTCAGCTAACCAATTTTTACCAATAACAGATTCCATCTCTAATGTCCAATTTCTTCTACTATGTCTATCATTCTCAACTTCGTTTATGCAAAGCTTTCCTGTAAAGCGTCTTAGTTTTTGCACAGTTCCATTCATCGATAAACAATCCAATACTACAAGGGATAGTGCAAAATCTCTCTCTCATGCATGGTTCTAGTTGGTTGTTATTTCTTCAATGAAATAAAAAACTGAAAAACATTATTACTAAAGAGAAAAACCTTGAAATCTCAATACTTGATAAAACAGTAGTATCAAACCAACGCAACACATTCTCAATATGAATATTCAGATAATTAATTGAATGAAAGTTTCTAGAGGATGATAAACATCTAAATTACAAAATTGTTTGATGTCAACACTCATCTCACAAAATTGCCACCAGAACTATGACATAAATTAGAAATGTTCATATGTGTCATTTTGTCATAGTTTTTGCTGGTTATTGAACTCTTTTATTGGTCATAAAAAAAAAAAAAAAAAAAAAACTTTTTAAATTAAATTATGATTTTTTAGTTATTATATAAATTTAAAATATTATTAATTAATAACTAAATAATTTTATTTTTTAATTATTAAATTACTTGTTGTAGTTGTCCTTAATATATTAAAATATAAATATATAACAAATAGGGTAGAGGTGTAAAAGTATTTATTTTCATATATCTGTAACTTAAAAAAATAATAATAATAACTAATCACTTATATTCAGTTTTCAGCGAAAAAAAAAAAAAACATGTTTTCAGTTTTCAGCCACTATTCAGTTTTCAGTAAGATTCAACAATATTCAGTCTTTATACAAAAAAACAAACGCAACCTTAGAGTTTATCATAGGTTTTTTAGTTTTGTTTGAAAAGTAAGTTTTTTTTTTTTTTTTTTTTTTTTTTTTTAAATAAAAAGATATAGTTGAAGATATGAGTGTAATTAATGAATATACATGGTATTTAGTTTATTTTAATTAAAGTAATTTATCCTTATTGGTACATTTCTATTGCTATTGCCTATTAACAATCCACAAATTATTTGTTTACACTCCATTAATTTTTTTTTTATTGACAATTTTAACCAAAATTTAAATTACTAAATAAGACAAAAAAAAAAATTATAAATACACTTCAAACTAGTTTTTTTTTTTTAGAAAACAACTGTTTTTCCATTAGTTTTTTTTTTTTCTCTTTTTTGTATTTTTTTTCCTCATTATTTTTTTTTCCATATGAGTTGTGCCAGTGTTGTTATTATTATTTTTTTATCAATGAAAAATTTTATTTCACATTTGATAAGATTTCAGTACATGAAAAAAAAAGTCCAAAAGAAGATACAAGTCGATTAATTTCCCACCTAACGCCATCTTATTCATGTCAAACAATGGTTCTTTTGATCAAGAAAACCTGTTGCATTTGAACCAGTAGTTTGGAGGAATAATTATATATAATATGTAACAAAAAGAAAGTATTTCTTCAAATAATTGATTGATTAGAACAAAATTACTGATCCTGCTTCTGTGTACAGAGAGGAAATTTTACCTTTAATTTGCGCTGCCTCCTAATTGTTAGAACAAGTTTTCTTGTTTATATTAAAATTGAACAACAATTTTTTTTTTTTTTTTTTTTTTTTTTTTTTTTTTTTTTTTATCAAGGTATACTCTTACCAAATAAATTAATAAAAAGGATAATTACCCCAACGGCCATTAAATTTATGACACACTATCAAAATGGTTACTGGATTGAAAAGTTGTTCCAAAATGATCATTTTTGACGAACTTTGTAACACCAATGGCCATTCCATCAAACACCTTTATAACATCGTTAACTTCTTATTCTTTTGGTATCAAAATGGCCATTCTAATATTTAAACTATAATCCCAAGTTTTTCATCCTAATTAATAATCAATATAAGAGATTTTCACCTCATATTCTTTTTTTAATTATTTTTATATAAATTAATCACCACGACCAAGCTGAAACCATGAAATTTGGCAGGTATAGTTTTGTGTGGTTTTGAATAGAGTGTAGTCTTGGTATATTTGTGTAGAAAAAAAAAAGGCATGGTTTCGGAGCTGTTTTTAGATTAAAAGGAACATGTTGGTATACTTGTGTAGGGGATTTTTGGTATACTTGTGCAGTTTAACTAAAATTATATTGAATCGAATAAAGAATTCATTTTCTCCATTATTTATGAATTTATGTATTTTTTGTTTTGAATAAAATTTTATTGTTTATGATTGTTTACTCTATTTTTTTCATATAATATAGATTATATATAATGATCATTTTGATACCAATTAATCAAATGGATGGTCAATAGATTAATCCTAGAAAAATTTGGACAATTGTAATGGTCATCTTGCATAGAACTCTTAATATGTTACCTTTAACTAAAGAATAGTGTATGTGGTTGCCTTACTTGTTAGAGGTTTTAACCAAGTTAAGGTATGAGAATAATGAAAGCACTTGTGTTTACTTAGATAACATAAAGTTCAACTTCTTAGTTTATTGTGACTACATTTAACGTTTTGTTTTTTCAAGCGAAAACACTCATTGCTTTGAATATTTCAAGGTCTTCATATTCCTATTAAATTGATATTGTGACTTTTTCCATCTCTCAAAAGCTCATATTTTTTTTCTTTTTTTAACAAACTCCAAGTTTCAGCTTGGTTGTGATGATTAATTTAATATAAAATCAATTAAAAAAAGAATATGAGGTGAAAATCTCTTATGTTGATTATTAATTAGAATAAAAAACTTGGGATTATAGTTTAAATATGGGAATGGTCATTTTGATACCAAAAGAACAAGAAGTTAACGGTGTTATAACGGTATTTGATGGAATGGCCATTGATGTCGCAAAGTTTGCTAAAAATTGTCATTTTGGAACAACTTTTCAATCTAGTGGTCATTTTGATAGTGTGTCATCAATTTAATGGTCACTAAGATAATTATCCCTTAATAAAATATTACAAAATGCGTGAATGTTAACTTGCAAAGGAGAAGTTATTTTGTGAACAATTTCATCCCTAAAAGTAACAAAATTACAAATGAACCAAAAACATTGAAAATGAGTATTTGCTTGGATTTATATAATAAAAGACAAATAAATACATATTATGGCTCATTTTCAATGCTTTTAGTTCATTTGTTATTTTGTTATTTTTAGAGATAAAATTGTCCACAAAATAATTTTTCCTTTACAAGTTAACATTCTCGCATTTTATATCATTTTATTAATTTATTTGGTAAAAGTATGAGGGTATAATGGTCAATTAATATAACTGAAGCTTAAATAGGGACATTTAGACTTTTTAACGGTTAAACTCAATTAACACAAATAGAATGCTAACAGTGTTAGTCTATACGAGAGGTTTCTAAAATAAAAGTATTTGTAATATTCAATAATAGTTCAAAAGTGAGGGGAGGTTTTTAATATTAACCCTTGTATATAGATAAAATTCAAAATCAAATTAAAAAATAATAATGGGTTTTTTGAAATTTAATTTTTTTTTTTAAATGGAGTGTGTTTAGAATAAAAGTGTCAAAAGATAAGAGAGATAATTTTGGAACAAAATGAACTCTCTTTAGAATTTTTTTAAAATTTAAAATTTTGGATGTAGTGTGTTTAGAAAATGATTGTAAAAGAAAAAATTGGATTGTAAGAAGAAAATCTCATTAATTTTTTTAATACAATATGGGTGTACTAATTAATTTTATAGGTTGCAAAATTGGCACCCATGCTAGAAATCAATTTCAACAAGCTTTCCAAATATATATATTTTTTATTCAACAGGAGTTACAATTTTACAGTGTTTTAGTTTCGATTTTCTTTTAACTTAATTTTCGATTTTTTATTTTTCAAATATGATAATAATCTTACTTCAAACTGTTGGCAAACAATGAAAATACAAATCTTATTTATAAATTGTTTTTTTTCCTTAAATAAATTATTTCCAAATCATTAAAAACAAAATTAAATTTTAGTATCAGTAGTTTAGTATTTCGAATAATGCTTGATATTAATTTTAAGAATTATTTTTTAATTTGAAATGATAAAAAAAATGGTTAGTCATTTGAAAATAAAATATTTTCCAGCTATTAAACATGAATCAAAAATCATTAAAACGCAAGGTAATTTCAAAACAAAAATTATCCTCGATTTTAGGTATAATTCCACGCACATGAACTTTTTACCAAACATTACAAGAACATTCCTTACTATTTTACCAAACATTACAAGAACATTCCTTACTATTGTTAGTTGACATCTATCCAAATTAACGGTCAACTAATTTTTGGAGCGAAATGTCTAAAGTAACCGTAGTTACTTATTTTAACCAATCTTTTAATACCTATGAATTAATTATTTAAAGATTTATATATAAAAAAAGAATGGTGGACGCCATCAAAAGTGATTTGATGGGGCTGATTAGATTAAGGGGAATGTCTCAACCATATGAGTAAATCAAATGGGTCAAAGAGTTCCATCTGATCAATGGAGGTTTGTGCCACTAGAGCAGACCTTCATCCATGGAGGAGCATATCGCTCTTTTATGGAATGAGCGTATTTATTCCAGCTGAGTATATTGCTTTTCCATGGGAGGAATGATGTCCTCCATGATGGAGAAGATCTATCATTGGTGGAGTACAGTGGAGTTTTTTTTTTTTTTTTTTTTTTTTTTCAAAAAAATTATGGAAGAGGTCAAATCTTCTTCATCCATTTAAGAGGAGATTGGATATATTCCACTCATTTTTTGCTTTAAATTTAATTTTTTTAAAATTATTAATAATATGATTAATTATAATTAAAAGGGTAAGAAACACTTTTACCCTTAACTGTTATGTTTTATCCATGGAGTAGAGACGGACATATCCCATGGGGTGGGTTTGGGGAAAATTTCACCCCAAATGTGGGGTGGGGACATTTTCCAGTGGGGTGGGGACATTTTCCGCAGACATTAATTTTTTTATTTTAAAATATAAATATTAAATTTGAATTAAATTAAATCAATTATTTATTTTGGATTATTATTTAATTTTATTTGGAAGAATATTTCAATTTAACTCAAATGGAGTCAAATGAGAAAAATAGGGTAAAGATGGTGAAAATGAGAGATTGAAGATTACCGAATTGGGGATTGGGGAAATGAGGAAAATGGTAGGGTGAGGAACCTCCTCCCAAACACATCCATCCCCCATTTCCCTCAAATGGGGTTTGGGGGACGGGGACGGGGGCGGGGGCGGGGGAGGGGGAACAGGGGACCTCCTCCCACCCCTATTTCCCTCGTGGCCATCCTTACCGTGGAGTCGTGGACCACTTACAATAATGGATTTTATGTAATATTTGGTAAAATGTTCATATGAGTGGAAATATTTCTAAAATTGGGGAGTGTTTATAATTACCCCATAAAATACCACGTGGCACTCCATATATAGTCCGACGCCGCCCTATATTTCTCTTCTTTCCCGCCATTTCTCTGAATGTCAGAGTTTCTTCGCTAAACGAAAAATATATATATAAAAAATACACAAACAAAATCACAGAAAAATCAAAATGGGACGAGAAAATCGATCGGCAGAGGAAGCCCTGAATCTCCTTCGAAGCAGACTCTGCAACCCTAATTTCATCTTCAAACCTCTCTCCGACTCTCCCGACAGCAACTACAGGTCTGATTTTTCTTAACTTTTCCGTTTGGTTCCCGAGAAAAAAAAAATCTAGGAAAAGACAATTTTACAAATTTAGCAAAAACATTTTTTTGGTAATTTTTTGTATAATTGGAGTATGAGGACGATAATATGTAGAAATTATTTGCAGCAAGTTGAAGTTTTTAGTATCCAGTTCGATTACTGAGGCGTGCAACAACTCGCTTTTGCTTCTAGGTCCCCGTGGTTCCGGAAAAATCGCGGTGAGATTCGATTTTTGTCTATTGGTGTTGCTTATTTGTGATTTTTTTTATTATTAATTTTTTTTCTTGCTTCTCTTGTGTTTTTAGGTGTTGGAGCTTGTTCTTAGCGATTTGTTGTTAGAATATCCCGATACATTATCTGTGGTACAGCTTATTTGTTTTTCGTTTTCATGTTAATTGCTAAATGATTTTATTTTTCTAGTGCTGTTTATGTACGATCTTATTTTAACAATGCTTTCGGTGTCGCAGATCAAATTGAATGGGCTTTTGCACAGTGATGACAATTGTGCATTCAAGGTCAGATACATGAATGAGTATTTCCTTCTTTTTTAATAAATAAATTAATCAAGGATTTCTATTGTTTGTTGCTTAAATGTGTTGGTTACTTACCGGTTAAGGTGATATTATTCATGGAAAGTAATTTTACAAAATCAAAGTGACCTGATAAGGCAGAAAAGAGTAATTCGAGTGATTCAGTGCATGAGCTCAAATGATGGATGTACCGAACAGTCGTATCTTTTAAATAATTATTTAAGAGAAGTCAGAAGTTATATGTATTTTAGGAGCAGCGAGATATTTTGATTTGTGAAGAAAAATAGTTTTGTTTTTTGGTTTCAGTGCCTAAAAGGAAGAAAGGTTTCCAAATGTGGTTTCCATGACTGGGATTGAACCAGGAAGAAAGTTTAATGTGCTTTTAAGGAAAAACTTAGGAATGTGCATCATAGATCTTTATATTTGTACCCCTAGCAAAAGTGTGTAGATGGATTATTATTATTAGCAAAGGATTGGAGTTTCAAGTAGCAGTTATAGGATTGAAGTACCTCTGGCAGTAATGAAACTTTAATTGGACTGGAATAGTGTTTACAAGGATGGAACATGTTAGGGTAGTGTATTAGTATGGTTCATTACTCATGAGTTAGTGATATGCATTTGTTTTACAACTTGTTATAGATATTGTATGCATTTTTGCTTCTATAAACAATTTTTGTAGGTTTTGGAAGTTGTTTCCTTGGAAAATATATTACAGCTCATATTTCCTAATAGGAATATATCTGCCTCTACTTCATATCAAAAGGAAAAAAAAAAAAATCTAATTGTCTTTCATGGTTATTGATTGTTCAGGAAATTGCTAGACAGCTCTGCATGGAGAATCAACTTTTGTTCTCTAAAATGGTAACATGCAAAATAAACTTCAGGTTACTATGATGCGTCTTTAACTAAAAGACTCAAGACTTTTTATATTTTGAGATGATTTTTGCAGGCATCATTTGATGATAATTCCCAGTTCATGATAGCAATGTTACGGTGAGTGTATTAATTTGCTTAATGTACATTTTTTTCCCAAGCTCATGTCAAACTGTTTTATAATTTAATCAACTTTTAATCTGTGGTTGTCAGGGAGTGTGGATTGGCTCATAAAACAATTATATTTGTACTTGATGAATTTGACCTCTTTGCTCAGGTATCAATTTCCACTCCCCATATATATTTTTTAATTGGTTATTGTGGTGGTACAACATCACTAATTCTCAAGTTCTTACTTGAAGTTTTTTTTGTTTTTTTTTTTTTTTTTTTTTTTTTTTTTTTTTTTTTTTTTATTTTTATTGAAGTTGATTATCAACCAAATACGCTCCTTTTATAAAGAAGAAAAGAGTTCATGCAAAATGTATCAATATTTATATTAATAGTTCTAATTTTTGCAATCTACTTTACCAGTTTCCATCGTCTTTTTTTTTTCAGGGAAAACAACGATTACTTTATAGCCTGCTAGATGCAATGCAATCAGTCACATCTCAAGCTGTTGTTATTGGTGTGAGTTGTCGATTGGTATGGCCATCTACAGTTTCTTCCTGTTTTTTGTTTTCTTTTGTATCTATATAAGAAATTGACATATGCCCATACTTATATTCTCCAAGTTCATGACATTATAGGTTCTAAATTTGTAATTTATAAAATGAATAGAAGCCATTCTTTGGTGATTATTTTTTAATTGAGCTCTCAGGCCAATTTGGACAAGATAATTAGAAAATTGATGTCCAACCATTCTGTTTGGACTGATTATAGACTCATATGTGGAATTATGGATTAGTTAATGGTAAATGTTTTTTTGAAAACCAAGCTGTATGCCATGCAGGATGCCGACCAGCTTTTGGAAAAAAGAGTAAGATCTCGTTTCTCACATAGAAAGCTATTGTTTCTTCCTCCATCTATGGAAGATCTGCAAAGGTAGTTAATCAACCCAATGTGGCTTCTGTTTAAGAAAGTAATATTATAGTTCAATAATTTTTTTGTTTCTTATATTTTTTTGTTCTTTATGCTCTTTTATGCAGATTGTTGGAGCATGTTTTATCTTTGCCAGTAGAATCAAGCCTTCCTCATGACTACACAGTTGAATTCAATGGAAAGCTTAAAGTATCCTTCTATCATGATTGTCTTGAATAATTATAGTATAAATTGTTACAGTCATTTTGAAGGCATTTCTTACTTTTTTTAGTGTATATGTATAGTTTTGACCTTGCCTCGGTTATCTATTTTGGTGAAAATTGTGTTTAATGTAACATAATATATGAGCCTATTCGATTGATAATTTCCTTGGATAAACTCAATGTCATAATCAATAGCATTTATTATACATTCTTTGCTTATATCCTGGGTAACTCAATGACAAGACTTACCACATAGAAACTTTTTCAGTTGTAAAGAAGCTTCAGTTCCATCAAACCACTGTTTTTTTTTCATTCATTATTACTAATGGATCAAATTTTGTTTAACAGTACATCTTAGTAATGAAATTTGTTTATGCATTTAATGATTGAAACAATACATCTTACAATCTGAAAGTTTGGTTGTGTCAGAAGTCCTTCACGCTTTACAGAATATTTTAGCTGATGAGAGATTCAAAGAAATCATTAATACATATTTGAATTCTGATTCCACTTTCAACAGTTTATTGAGGTTTCTGTAAGTTTCTCTTCTTTCATCTTTAAGTTTAAAATGTTATATGAAGTTTGGTTGTAAAAATTTCCAATTTTTGGTCCCCGGCTGAACTTACCCCATTTGATACTAGATTTCGTGCTGTATCTTATATGGATTTGGAATCTGGCTTCCTCTCACTTGAGAACTTCAAAACCGCACTTTCAAATATCCAGAGACAGCCAAAGCAGGAATGTATAAAAGGTCAGGAAATTTAAGTACCTTTTCTGTGATATTGTTTCCCACATGCCAATCCAAGTTTTGAATAAGACATCTTAAGTTGAGTATGTAAGCAAAGAAGTTTAAAATAATTCTTCTACTAGCACTGATCATTTCTAGGTATTCATTTTTTCCTATTGGAAACATGATATTGAATTCACATTTCACATTCAACTCTTTCAAGCAGACTGCTCCATATTAGAACTATATATTCTGGTGTCCATGAAAAGAATGGAAGTTAAAGAGCAAAACTCATACAACTTTAATTCCATGATGAAAGGTAAATTTCAGAAACTTATTGTGCTAGTTTTTAGTTACAACTATTAAGTCGGTTAATTGTTACATGTCTGTCATATGTTGCAGAGTACAAAACCATCCATGATTCATTCAAGACATCTGACTATTATGCAAAGAATGTTTGCTTACGGGTGTGTATAGCTTTCTCCAAAACTGAATTTAACTGAAAAATGAAATATTGTCTTCGATCTTAAGGTGTTGTCCTCACAGTTTGTCTAACAGTATGTTTTGATTGTATTTTTGCTCTAACTTCTGCAGGCATTTGAACACCTTCTAAAACGGGAACTAATATGTTTCACAGACAACAGAGGATATAATCAATCTATCGAATTTCGTGCAGTGAAGCTTCTAGTTTCTTCTGTTGAACTACATCAGGGACTAAAATCATATCGTTCATGTCCTGTAAGTTATTCCTGGATAACGTGCGTATGTTTCTGCACATGCATATGTAATTTCATGCTATTTCAAGTATTTCCCATTTTTTTCAGAATGATCAAATTAACCAACAGTGGTTCTATTGAGGAAACCTTTTTTGGCAGTTCTGCCATTTTGTCCCAACGTTTTGGTTTTATAGATGCTCGAAAATTTCCTTTTAATCTTCTAGCGCCTACATTTCATGTATATGTTAAAGCTGTTGATCATGGAATCATTTTGATTGTTTTGACAGTCTATTCTTCTTAAATTAATGGAACATTAAGATCAGAATGGCCGAAGGAGTAACATCATTCAGAGACGATTATGTTCTTCACGTATATGAAAATATGAAATTCACATTCTACTTCGCTGTTTTCTTTGGAAGAAGAAAATCATGTTCTTCTGTTGCTGATCAAGAAAGATTGCTCTCTTCACAATCGGTATCTACAATGGATTGTGTTTTACTGCATTTATTCTTAATCATGCTTCAAATTTGAATGTAACAATATTGTTTATCCTTCATTTTTTTGTTTCATATTTCTTTGATGAGTTGTCTTGATAAGAGTCGATTTTTCATGGTAGTGTTACTTAATTCTGCAATTATACAATTCCAACCTGAAGTTATAGTAAAGAGACTGTCATTTTTCTATATAAAAAGGGTAAATACACCGAGGCCCCCAAAGTTAGGAGCAAGTATGTATATTTATCTATTCAGACATCTGTTCTTCAACTTGAACTAATAAAAATTATCAAAATGACCTTAATTATTAAAATTAAAAAAATGAAGATAATCTTAATAATAAAAAAATAAATAAAAAAACCATAAAAGCTATTACAAATAATCTAAAATTTAAGACAAGTTGAGATTAGTCCAGTGGTTTGTGGTTTTGAGTCCGTCCCTCTCCCCCAAATATCGAAATATTGTAATATTTCAAAAAAATAATAATAATAAGAATAAAGGTAATTTAATTTTTTTTTATTTAGTTTTAAAATATTAAAAAATTACATCTATAAAAGAAGATAATTTAATGAGTAAATTGCAGCTAACCTCCCTAAGGTTTGGTCTTTGACAATTAGAAACAATTTTATGCTTAATTGACAATAATCTCCTATGCCATTAGTCAAAGTTAGTCAAATTTAACAGAGATAAGGGTATTTTCATCATTTCAAGCTTTTTTTATTTATTAAAAAGAACAAAAAAAGAAAAAAAAACTTTAAATCTTCACCATTCATCTTGACCACATTTTAAAATTTTTATTTTTGAAAAATCTAAAAAACTTGAATCTAAAGAAAAATCTATAAATACTTCAATGGAAGAAGAAAATATTGTTAGATTAGATTTAGATGAGCCAATTTTTTTTATTTTTTTTATTTTTTTATTTTTTTTGAAAATCTAAAACTTGAATATAAAGAAAAAGTCGGGAATCCATATAGATGAAGAAAAAATTATCTGAAGAAAATGTTGTTGGATTGGATTTTGATGATTCAGATTATTAATTTTTTAGAATTTAGAATTTGAAAAAAAAATATAGAGATACAACCTATGTCTCCACCTTTTTATTTTTATTTTTATTTTGTAATTTTCAATTTTTTTAGAGTGGAGATCCAAATTTGTTTTCATATATTTATATGTTTTTAAAATCAGATTTTTTTTTTATTCATGGGTATTTAGGTATTTGTAGTGGCCAAATCCGGTCAACGATTAAATTTGACTAGCTTTAACTAACGGTAAGGGAGGTCATTGTCAATTAATGATAAAGTTGTTTTTATTGTCAAGTTGGCTGCAATTTGACCTAATTTAATATTTTAAATGCTATTTGTAATTTACATTCCATTGAAGAGATTATCTTCAATTAATTTACTTTAATTGTTTATATATATATATAATCGTTTTTAAATTTTAATAACTATAGGTAATTTGGTCTTTTAATAGTTCAATTTTAAAAACAATGAGATTTTACTAGATAAATATATTCCTTCTCTTTTACTGAACTTTAGAAGTTCTCAATGTATTTACCCTTATATAAAATCTATTTTCTTGTTTCCACTGTGGAAATCAGTTTGGAGATGTGCTGTCGAGGGATTAACCATTAGGTCAACTCCCACCTTAGCTTCATCAGTCAAGTTGCCCTCATATTGTTGGCTTTAAAATAATCATGTTTGATGTATATACACCAATTTAAAGAGGTTTTGTAAAAAGTATTGTAAAAGAAACGAAGAACAGAGGAAAAACATATGAAGAACATAAGAAATGAATTGAAAGACACTTGTATTGATATATCTAGAGCTTTAGCTAAACAACATTTACAAATGAGAATCATAGTCTTATATATAGACTTTTACAAAAGATCAAGCAAAGATATTATGAGATATTATGGGAGATATTTAGGCCTCGTTTGGTGGCCTGCATTACAGTGTATTGTATTGTATTAAGGCTTTAAAATGTATTAATTTAATACAATACCATGTTTGGTGCTCATTTGGTTTCTTTGTATTATATTAATTTAATACATCCTAATACATCATTCATTGTATTATCTAATACATAATATCATATGGTATTATGATGTATTAAAACCCAACCTCATCTTCATCTTCCCAAACCACCACCACATCCACACAAACCCAGAAACATCCACACCAAACCACCACCAAACCACCACCAAATCCACCCAAATCACCACCAAATCCACACCCAAACCATTTCAGTCCACACACATCAAAAGAGAGGAAGAGAGAGAGAGAGAAAGACGAAGGTTACGGCGGCGAAAGGAGAAGAAGACGAAGGCCATGGTGGCTGAAGGAGACGAAGATGAAGGCTTGTGCGGCGGAAGGAGACGAAGGCGAAGGTCGCGACGGCGGAAGGAGATGAAGGCGAAGGCTGGTGCGGCGGTGGAGAGAGGAGAGAAAGAGAGGTGATGGTGGGTTTGGTGATGTGCGAGAAGAAGATGAAGTTAAAGAGAGGGATTTGTTCTTCTTCCCTGTTCTTGGGGTTTCCTCTGTTGCTGTGCTCGCAGGAGCTGTCAAAAAAAAAAAAAAGAGGGATTCAAGTGGTGTTCTCCAGATATTCTCTAGATAAGAGATAAGACTAAAAAAATAATAATCAAAAAATAATTTATTGATGCAAACAAAAAAAATGAGGAAAAAAAATTGGAGTTGAATTATTTGGCCATGAAATCTATTAATACAGTCTAATACGAAATCACATCCAAAAATTGTATAACTTAATACAGTTTAATACAAAATATCACCAAACATAAGATTGTATAATAATAATACAGTCCAATGCAATACTATCCAATCCAGCCTAATCCAATACAATCCAGTATAATACAATACAGCGTACCAAACAAGCCCTTAGGGAGATATTAAGAGAGATATTTATGTGATATTTGTGTGCATAACACATGTGGTAAAAGCCACATATTATAACACTTCCCCTTGGATTTATACCACATGTATTAATTTTCTAGGGGAAAACCCAATAGGATATAACCCTAAGTAAAATATATACAATGATCTCCTGGATCTTGTGATGCTGGATGTTCTCAAAACTATCTCATTAAAAATCTTGTCAGGAAAATCCAGTGGGACAAAACCTGATCAAACGGAAAAAGAGTATAATGCATATATGTACACTCAGAACTTTGCTCCTCTTGATTGTCTCGTTAAAAACCTTGTTAGGAAAACCCAATAGGACAAAACCTGAACGAAGGGAAAAAGAGTACAATGCAAATATGTCAATAGTTAATGTTTTCTTTAAGACATTTCTCACATTTATATTTTGTTAGGAAAAACCCAGTGAGATAAAAATCTGAGCAAAGATATTCATTGATCTGTCAGATTAAAGTAATATTTATGATGATCTTTTGGATCAAGGTAATATATATACGATGATTAACAAGATCAAAGTAATATTTATAATGATATATTTTTGATCAAGATAACTATATACGATGATATATTGAATCAATGTAATATTTATGATGATTTTGTGGATAAAATGATTTTTGGGTGTGCTTAGAGAATTGCCTCATTAAAACCTTATCAGGAAAAACCCAATGAAACAAAAACCTGATTGTAAGGAAAAAGAGTACAATGCCCATATGCCCAAATATAATTAATATAATTAATATACTTCATTTGATATGCTCCCCCTGATGGGACGCTCCCCCTGATAAAAGTTCTTTTAAAGCAATCTTCTAGATTGCTAAACTAGGGTATACAGATGTTTATTTCATGAAATGAAATAACATCATAAATGATTGGAGGGAGTATAAGCAAAGACTTGCTTTATGGAGTAATATCCATATGGAATTTTTTCAGAATCTTTTCAATATATTCTGATTGAAGGACAAACATTCCATTTGATCTATGATCAACCTTCAGGTCGAGGCAATATTTTATTTCCCATGTCTTTCATTTTTAAACTCATTTACCAAAAATTCAAGAGTTTTCAAGAGCTCTCCAGGAGCTCCAATTAAATTCATATCATCAACATATGTTGTGAATATAGTAAATTCGGATTCTGATTCTGATTTATTTGCAAAGCAACTTGGTATATAATATAATTATTACACCCTTATTTTATTAGATATTCACTGAGACGGTTATACCACATCCGCCCAGATTGTTTTTAATTCATATAAGGATTTTTGTACGTTCATCATATACAGATTACAAGATCTCGATTTACATGCTTTTAGCATTTTAAATCCTTCCGGGATTATAAATATCTGCATTGAGTGAATCATATAGATAAATGATTACTACGTCTAGATGACGTATTTCAAGCCTTGTAACGGCAGTCAAATTTATCAAAATTCGGAACGTAATCGTATTCATCACTAATGAATACCAAGTTTCTGTAAGAAACCTTGTACTACGAGTCGTGCCTCATGTCTCATGATCTCGTTTTTCTCATTACGTTTCCGTATAAAGATCCATTAGTATCCAACTAGTTTGACATCTCCAGGTGTCTAGAGTACTATTGGTCTAAATACTTTATGTTTGGCATATGAAGTCAATTTTTCTTGAATTGCTTCTTTTCACTTAGGCCAATCATGCCTTTTGTATACAATCATTGATATTATGAATATCATAATTATCATTTATAATTTCAGTAGCGTTAATGTGTATAAAAATACATCATCAATGATTGTTTCTTTATGATTCCACATTTCTCTTGTATGATTTATAAAAATTTTCTCAATTTCAATATCCTTGAATCTCTGTTAAGATTTCTTCCATTTCAATGGATTTAGTGATTTCATAGACTCATATAAAAATTTTCTCAATTTCAATATACTTGTATCTTTGTTGAGATTTCTTCCATTTCAATGGATATAGTCATTTCATAGATTTGTATAGAAATTTTCTCGATTTCAATATACTTATATCTCTGTTGAGATTTCTTCCATTACAGTGAATTTAGTCATTTTATAGACTTGTGTCTCATTAGATATGTCAGACTCTTACGGAGTTAATTTAGAGAAAGTGGATTTATTTATAACTTGAGTTTTGTTTACATTAGGATCTAGATAACAATACCTTTCAAAAAGGTTCATAAGCTTATGAATTATAATATGTATCGGATGATTTATTTGTTGTTTTTTACTCAGATTGTTTTTTAGAAACAATCACCCAGCCGAGGTTTATGAGATGACAACTTATAAAATATTGTTACTTTCAATATATCAAGTAACAAATTAATAATTATCTAATGATCAATTATCTTTCGTATTTGAGTGATACAAAGATTGAAATGAGACACATTTATATATAGAGAACTGAACTGGTATCTCTATTTTGCATAAGAGTAATTTTTCATTTACTCTTTCTGGAGAAACTTTCCATTTGGAATTTAATCAATATGATAATATACAGATTGTGTGTAAAAATATAAACTCTAAGAAGTTTAAATGATCTAATAGAAATTAATCAAAATCAATATTAATCTCATAATGATATAGAATTTTTATCTTAGATTATGCCAGAGATGAAATAAGGAGATATACTACACAATCAAATATCTTAAAAACGTGAGCAAGTCAATGACCAATTACAAGTTGTAATGGTAAATAATGATGATAAGTAGTGATCATAGATGAATATATCAACATGTAATAGAACGTCCCATATAGAAATTGGTAATTGAATCGAAATAATAAAGTTCTCGTAATTACCTGGAAACGTTTGATAAATGATTCCGCTAATCCATTCTAATTATAAGTACATGCGAAAGTTGGATGTTGAACATCGATCTCAACTGGAGACGTTTGATAACACACAAACATGTGACCATCACGTAGATGCATCAATCAGTACCATAAAATAATGTAAGGATTCTTTTGGTGGATGAATATGTCCACATATATTCATTTGAATGATATGGATTCAAAACCAACTTTAGAATGAGATGGTTTATTTGGTGGATAAATATATCCACATATATCCCTTTTCTGATCAGCAATATAATCTGGATGATAAAGAACACAACTTTTCTATAATCAGCTTCTGGCCTGAATCACGCACTGATATTCAACATTCTTATTATTTATGGTCTCAATATGACATTAATAAAGTTATATGTCTTTGATCTGAACAGATTTCTTTATGTTCTACTTGAATGATATAAAGTATCATTGATACACAATTGAATACCATCTGGTAATAAGATTGTGGCTCTTCTAGAGCTTTTTATCAGATCTGTTGGACCTGATACATAATTTAGTATTATTTGATAACAATATCATGACTCTTCCAAAGCTTTCTATCAGATTCGTTGGACCTAATACATTAATAACATTTGCTCTTAGCAAAGTCGAATTCATAAAATATTTCCAACTTTGCATAATTATGTGAGTCGTTGCACTCTCGACAAGATATATATTTTTCCTTCTAGAAATTTTATAGACATTATGTGTAATGTCATTTTAAATCTCATCTGAAATGATAATAATTCCCCCTCCTTTTTCTTTTTTTTTTTTTAATAATTTTTTTTAAAATTATTTTTTTTATTTAAAGAGAAATTACAAAACTGCCCTTGATTTGTAAAATTACGGAAATGCCACTCAAATTTTTTTATTAATTATAAATCAGTCCTAAAACTTTTTGAAAATTGTAAACTGGACCAATAAATTTTGATAATTATAAATTGATCCAAAATTTTGTCAAAATTACAAAATGGCCTAAAACAATTGCAAAACAGTCCATCAAGAATATCAAATTCTCCAAAAGTGGCCTAGAGCAAAAACGAGCTCTATGACCGATGATCTCTAATCTTCGTCGTAAAACGCAATAGGCTGGTGTGAAAAACCGGTGAAGCTCACCAACGAGGTGGCGTTGACCCGAGGGGTGATGGGTCTGGGTTGAAACCCACCAACTCAGAAGCAAACCCAGATCGAGGTTTGGTGATACCAAAACAGATGATCTGATGATCCAACACCTATCACATTCATATGCTCATCAAGTTCACCTACTGTCAAGTAGACTACTGATCTCAAAATTCTCCTTTTTTTTTTTCAGTAACTGAATTTTGCTCTTTAGGAGTATCAAACACGAATGAAATGAATAAAGTATTACATCCAGTTTCATTATACGTTAGGATCTTAAATCCTTTTATGTGATACTCACATCATCCTGTTGGATGTATATGAAATGGATAAAATATTATTACCAATTTCATTATATGTTAGGATCTTAAATCTCGTTTATGATACTTACAGCATCCTGTTGGATGTGAATGAAATGGATAAAATATTATTTCCAATTTCATTAAATATTAGGATCTTAAATCATTTTTGTGATACTCATATCATCCTGTTGGATATATATGAAATGGATAAAATATTAATTCCAATTTTATTATACGTTTAGGATCTTAAATCTCTTTTACGATACTCACAACATCTTGTTGGATGTGTAAATCATTTTTCTCAAATGAATGATATGTAAACATATCACTTTATATATGAGATAAAATAAAATCATGGATTATAATGATTTTTCGAACTTTCGATTCGATAATGAACTGTAAGTTCATATATAATTATAATCTAGAAAACTTTAGATTATGAGTGGATTTGAAACCCTAGGTTCCAAATAATGAAGTATGTCATTCATGAATATAACACTGGATCCATAACTCTAGTCTTTCATCGGTTTTCAAAGCCGTGCCGACTTAAATATCATAATTCTAGAAACTTTAAGTTCTGGTTCGTCGGTCTAGCCAACTCATATATTACGAAAAATGAACAGTTCCAAGATGGTATATATGTCCTGTAAATAAATAATTCCAGGAGGTTGAGCTCACCTGTTATGTTCCGTAAATAAACAATTCCAGAATGGTATATATGTCCTATAAAAATAAATCCAGAACGGTATATATTTTCTATAAAAAATAATTTCAGGAGGCTGAGCTCACCTGCCATGTGCATAAAAAATAAATCCAGAACTATAATATTGGGATTTAAAGAGAATAAATTCAGGACTATATATATATATTCCGTTGATGGCAAAGCTATCTTGTATATGAAATATATATAGATCCAAAATATTGAGATTTAAAGAAAATAAATTCAGGACTATATATATGTTCTGTTAACGGCAAAACCATTTTGTATACGAAATATATATAGATCCAGAATATTAAGATTTAAAGAGAATAAATTCAGGACTATATATATATATATATGTTTCGTTGACGGCAAAGCCATCTTGTATACGAAATATATATAGATCCAGAATATTGGGATGTAATTAAATCACCCATCAAGGATCCTTTTTATTTACATACGATCGTGCTGATAACGTGTTGTAAATGGGCCTATCAAGATATTTTCTGCTTTGGTACCACAACAGGCCTGCACGGGTTTAAAACATGTGGGATCTGATGATTTACAACCCCACCCCACACCCCCCCTGGGATCTGATGATTCACAAACCCCCCACCCCCTCCCCCCTCTTGCCAAATCGCTATCGTGCTGATATCGTGTTGTAAAAGAAATGAAGAATAGATGAAGATCATAGAAAGAACATAAGAAATGAATTGAGAGACACTTGTATTGATATATTTGGAGCTTCAGCTGAACAACATTTACAAATGAGAATCATAAGTCTTATATATAGACTTTTACAAAAGATCAAGCAAAGATATTATAAGAGATATTATAGGAGATATTATATGAGATATTATGGGAGATATTATATGAGATATTTATGTGATATTTGTGTGTATAACACATGTGGTAAAAGCCACATATATTATAACAAAAAGAGCTATTTATTCTTGTTTTGATCAAAGTATTTATTCATGTTTTGATCGTGGTTGTGACTGGCTATTGTCCGGTACATGTCACGATGTGCTTTGCAATGACCACATCACGAGTTGTCTTATTTACCAAAAATTGGAAACCTTTTTTACAAAACAGAAATTACAAACCTTAGAGCATCTTCAACGGTCTCCCTTGAAGAATCCCTTAAATAAGGGTGGATGTTGTTGTAAGAGGTCATTAAGGCGGTATGTGTTCCAACAATTCTCGCTTAAATAGCTCCCTTAATAATTTTTTTATTATTATTTTGATGTTTTACTTTGTAGTTATTATTGTAAAACAAATTACTCAATAAATAATAAATGTCGTTGGGATTTAAAAGTTAAATATCTTGTGCTTTTCAAAAAATAAAATAAATTTAAGGGAAAATCGTATTTTAGTCCCTGTAGTTTGTCTTAATCTGGGTTTAGTCTACGGTTTTTTGGTATTGTAATTTTCAGTCTATCTATATTCTGACAATATGAATTCCAGTCCTTACCGTCCAATTTTGTAAGGGTTCCATCAAGTCAACAAGGGTCAACGAGGGTAAATAGGTAAATTCATCAGTGGGGATAGGAAGGGTAATTAGGGCTGAAGGGTAATTAGGTAACTTGATATATATAATTAATAATATATTAAATAAAAAAACAAATGAGTGGATGAGATCATGCCACGTCATTTTACTAAATATTAAAAAAAATTAATATTTAATTTTTTTAATAAGATAATTTATCAAAAAAATAATTTATATTTAATAAATAAATAAATAAATAAATAAAAGAGATTATCTTTTGTAAAGAAAACAAAAATTAAAAAAGAAAAAAATCCTCTCATCTCTCAACTCTCAACCTCTCACGATCTCTCATCTCTCTCACCGCCATTCTTCTCATCTCAGACTTTCACATCTCTCACCGCTGCTCTCTCTCCCTCTCTCTTTGACTCATCTTTTCTCTTCCTCTCTTCTCGCTCCCTCGGTCACTCGGATCTCTTGGAGTGGTGCTTGATTTGGATTTGATGGAACCCAGTTCTTGAGCCTCAATCTCCTCTGTATGGGTTTGGGTTTGGTAATGATTTTGATGATGATTTTATAAGTGGGTTCATGATTAGATTCTTGAACCAGAACATAACATAGTTGTTGTTTTTTTTTTTTTTTTTTTTTGATTTTCGATGTCTTTGTTATGTTTTGATCTATTTCTGAAAAAAAAAAAATTCATCTGGGTTTTGGATGGAATTGCTAGATTTTCGGAGAGAGTGAAGAGAATTGAAGGTGGATGATGATGACCACCCGCCTCTTTGGTTTCTTTTTCTTTTCAACACAACCAGATGTGATTCCATTTTTAACACAACCATATGTGATTCCAAGCTTTCCAATTTTGCTTCTACTGTGATAGAGAGAATGATTGGGACTAGAATGGGGATCCATGGCGATAATCTGGATCTCCACCTTTCTTTTGGTTTGATTTCAAATTGGGTTGGGTCTGGGTCTGGGTGATGATTTTTTTTTTTTTTTTCAGTTCTTGATTTCTGTTTGATTTTAATTTGATTTAGGTTTGATTTTAATTGACTTTGATTTGATTTCGAATTTATTTCGGTTGATTTTGGCTTGATTTTAAATTTATTTCGGTTGATTTTGGCATCCAGTTGATTTTGTTTCCTTGATAAAAGATCTGCAGATCAACAATTTTTTTTTTTTTTTAAATCTTTTTTATTTTTGTTCTACACCATATTTAATTTATATATATTTTTATTTTTCGTCTTTAAATTCCTTTTTTTAAAATTTCTGTTTTCAAACTTTAATAAATAAAAAATAAAAAAAAGATATGGCAGAATTCATTTTTTTTATGTATACCGGTGATGTTAATTTGATTTTTTCCATGAGTGAAGATTTTTTATTTTATTTAATTTTTTTGTTTTGTTTTGTTTTGTTTTATATTTATTTTATATATATATATTTTTTTTATATCTGTTATATATATTTATATATTAAATATGTTTTTAATTTTTAATTAAGGGTAAAACGGTCATTAAATGAGTATCAGACAGTCAGAGGGGCATTAATGTCTTTTAGTCCGACTGACATGGCAGAATCTGTCTTTTGACGGATTCTGTCACAGAAGGACTAAAAGTTACAATAAAAAAAACCGTGGACTAAACCCAGAATAAGGCAAACTACAGGGACTAAAATGCAATTCCCCCTAAATTTAAATATGTGGACTCCACTTAAGGGGGGCTGAAGCCACCCCTTAATTAAGGGAGTGAACTCCACCAAAACATATTTAGGGGAGCTTCTAAGGGATCTGTTAGAACTACAAAAGTATAGCTTCTCCCTTAATTAAGCTAAGGGGGGTCTTCAAGGGAAACTGTTGGAGATACTCTTAGAGAGAGAAGTCATTTCCAACCCAAGAGAGTTCCCAAGTGATTTCTGTTCTGGTCATCTCCAACTCTCCAAGCAGAATCCTACTCTCTGTAGTCCACGAGCACTACTCGATGGTAAGGTTTGGTATGTTCAAGTTAGCTTTTGTTGTAGCTTCACCTAGACCTAAAAGTCTTTGATTTCTTTGTGTACTTTCATATCAACTTTTTGTTAGATAGCCATTGTGAGTTATTGATTAATTAGTTATTCGGAGATGCCAAATTGAGTGAGCAAGGAAATTGGATTAGGAAGTCATAACTGAGATTAAAGGTTTAAAAAGGTGAAAGGCGAAAGGCAAGGTTGCCGCCTCAATTCGAAAATGATAAAAAATGAAATAATTTTTTTAAAAAAATACTAAATAGAAAAATATCCATAATTCACATGTTCGGATAAAGAGATTCCAGCTTGGGATCTGGTCCTAAGAAGGTAACTCCAAACACAAAGGTGAAAGCGGCCGGCTCTTTAGCAAACAAATGAGAAGGACCTTACCAAGTGGACCAAGTGGTTGGGATAGCAAGGCATGGAGCTTATCGCCTTACCAGACCGGAAGGGGGAGAGCTACCCGGACCATGCAATACCCAGTACTTGAATATGTTTTACACGTGAAGGGAGTAATTACTCATTATTTAAACATTATGCATTAAGATTAGCTTAGCTTTGTTATTATTATTATTTTATCTTTCTAATCAGTTGTCACTTTTAGCATATTAATAGAAGTTATCAATATAAATCCCCATCAAGGGAGAGTTTCTTTGAGGAAAATCCAAGCAAAAGTGTTCAAAATTCTATCTTCATCACTCAGAGGTAAAACCTGAGTACCTAAGATTGCCAAACGACTAAGGGCTCTCGGGGGGGTACGCATGTGAGAGGGCCAAAAGCAAAGTCAAAGAGGCAATGCATACTGGCCGAAACTAACTGTGTGCAAAAGAAGCACTATTAGAGCGCCATCAGGTAATTGGATATCTGATGGGATGCGTTAAAGTTGAATGGGATAAACATAATACTCATTGATCTCGAGTGGCGTTTAATAAAATAACCAACATAAATGAGACAAACCAATGAGGTATAAGACATCCCAGTTGCAACGAATCTTAGGCAATAGACTACTGGGAGACGTCCCAGTGACTTAGTTGCCATATAAAAAGACAAGAGTCTATAAAACAAATACCATGAAAATGGTCCCAAAGAACACTGCTTGGTAAAAGTCAAGACTAGCCATGAACTGCCCAACCAAACAATGCCAAAGATTATTCATTTGGCCAAATTAAATTCAATCAATTAATAAGATGACTTATCAGGTCAAAGAAGATCGTTTAAGCAAGATAATTGGTCAAGTTAGATCTGGTCAGTTAATAATATAAATAACCAGGACAGAGTAGACCAGTCAACAAAACAACTTATTAGACCTCAGGAAATCAGTGATGTAATTGATCAGATCAAAGATATTCAGTTAAACAAAATAACTGACCAGATCATAGATGATCAGTTTGCGAAAATGAATGGATCAAAGATAGTCAGTAAAAGCCAAGAGATACACAGGAACAAAATTAACTATCTTATTGATCAAACTTACTATATGGTTAGTCTAAATGAGTAGTGAAAGCCTCATACTAATACAATGTTCGATTAAATCAGTCAGGAAAAGATTACTCAACTTAACATAAAAAGAGACTGAAAAAGGATAACAATTGTATTCATCAAAAATTTACAATACATCAATGGATACAAAAATGGATGGGTAACCAAGGGAGGTACAAACACGATCAAGCCTTTGAGCCAGAAGGACCCCCGAGACCAGAGCTACTCGGAGGATCATCGCCATAACCTTTTGTCAGATCTCCAAAATCCGACCACATGATATCATCAGGGTCGTCAGTTATAAAGGCAGAGTAATCCCTGTCAGGTAGAGGCCCAACATTAACTTCCTCGCTTGAGATATCAACCTTCTCAATGGTATGAAAGGTTACAAGTGAAGACTCAGAGGGCAATTCTAGATGCAAGGCATGTGGTTGCTTTCTGATATTCGATTTTTTCGTCATTAAAAGAATGCAAGGATCAAAAGATTGTTTCATTTAAAAGGGGTTTCCTATGCAATGTGCTCTAAACTAGCAAAAGACTAGTAAAGCGGCAAGCGAGGGTATCGTTTTGCAGGGAGGTGTTTTTTATTAACTGTTTCAAGTTTTAGTGTTTATTATAAGCATGTAAATAGAATGCAGAGGTGGTGAGAATGGTGTGTGTGAAGTATGTACATTGTGGTGGTTGTGTGTGTGTGGAAATGGAAAATGAAAATACATAAAAACAAAGAGAATACGGATGGGTGAGAATGGTGTTTAAAGTGACAAATAAAAGGGTGGAGAGGAGAGATGTAGGTTAATGGTAACACAAGAGTCAATAGGTTCACCATACACAAGTGCACATCTATTCAATTGTTAGGCAATTAAGCACATCCACTCAAGTCAAGGGTTTATTCTAACCTAAATCCAACTTAGGGTATCCATTCATTTGGGCTAAGGGTTGAAGAGTGTGTTGAAAAGCCTTTCAAACACGAAACTGTAACCAACATTTGTGAACTATTTTACAAGACCTTGCCACATTAAGCCCCAATGTTAGCATGGTAAAGTAGATAGCAACGTTTGGTCTAATGATTTGGATAAAATCTCAAAAGCGGATATGGCAAATTCATCTCCAACCATAACTCACCTAGAGCCCCTAGAGTGAGAAATGGCCAAAGCACCATTTATGCACATGAACACATAACCAAAACCAATCTTTAGAGCTAATAGCCAAGTTCATACACGGAAAGCCCTTCCAAAGGCATAACCCTAACTATTTCTCATTCACTCAAATCATTCCTATCATTGAATTTCTAGTCATCCATCAACATACACACAATCATGGGATGTTTAATTAAACTACTCTTAAATTACATTAATCTACTCATAATCCCATTCATGAACACATATCAATTTCCAACCATCCATACACATGAAATTCATAATAAGAGATTAATTCATAATTATAACAAGAATGGAACTAGACCCAAATGAATATATATAAATAGCACATGTGTTAGTTTACAAATATTCTCAAATGATGGATTACACATTTAAGAAAATAAGAAATACAAAGAGATGAGTAAATAGAAATACAACCCGGTTTATGTGAGCACCGCTGGGTGAGCGCTGGATCGTACCACCGGTTCAAGCCAGCAGTTTGATCCAACGGTGGCCTTCTAGAGTTGTAGTGCCAATTTGTACCACTAGTTCAAGCTAGCGGTGTGATCCAGTGGTGGTTTTTTTCCAACGATTAGCAATTACAGATCGGCAGTCCTTGACCGCTGAATGCTTCTTGGACTTCTCTGATGTTGAACAGCTGTTAGGTTTGGCGGTGGGGCTCATCAAATGCATCCATCAAATAGCAGTTTTTGTGCACTTCATCTGTAAGCTGCTGAAATGCCGAGGGGCTTCCACCACGGTCCCGATGTCACGTTATTGCTTGATGACAGATCAACCGTGGACACGGTTGGGCTTAAAGCACGCCATGGTCTGTGTCGATGGTGAGGCGCGACACTCAACAACTTTCCAATTTCTTCCATTTTGGCTCATTTTACCTCACAAGCTAATCTTTAAGCTCAAAACCTTATTGTAGAGAATATGTACCTACACAAGGCTCAAACAAAACATTATATACAAAAATACGCTCGAAAATGAGACAAACGATCAAAAATGAGGGACCTCATATAGGTATAAAATAGTCTGATCACTTCCCAATTGACAAACAGTAGGCTCTCCACCTCATTATCTGATTCTTAATGATGTCCAAAGATTCAGCCTTATACTACCCAATCTTGGTATCCCACATACGCCGTATAAATTCGAAGGTCCTCTCTTTGCTACCAAAAAACATGTGAGCAGTGCAAAGTCCACACTTGAATTCTATCAGCATAATAGCATAAAAGGCCGGACATCTCTTGAACCGGTCAACAGATTGAACCTCATAAGCGACCTTGGCTTCCTGAGAAAGCATCTTCAGACTGATTTACTGCTAATTCAAATCATCAGCCAATTTCTCATAATGAAGCGTGGCCTCCTCATATTTTTGTTGAGATACAAGCATTGAGTGCTCAGTAGCAGCTAAGGTCTCCTTGGCAATCAAAGCCTCCTTATCTGATTTAAGAGCCGATTGTTTAGCCAAAGTAACCCTAGATTCGAGTTCTGAACATTTCAGCTCAACCTTGGCCATATTAGCTTCTAAATGACCATTCATCAAAGAAAACATGCGTTCAGAAGCTTTGGTCTCAGTAGTCGCTAGCAATCTCCTCAAGGCACCCTTTGTGACCTTGTGCTGCTTCAAAGACGCTTATAATTGGAGATTCTCAATAGAAGCATATTTGAGTTTTGTATCTTTCTCATCAAACTCCTTTTTCAGCCGAGAAACCTCAGTGGCCTACCTATCCTGAGTAATCAAGGCTCGGGTCACCCTTCACAACCTACAAGAAAAGAGAAAAACAAAGGATCATAATTAGCCCAAGCCAAGTAAAGCGATAAAAACAAGAAGTTCGGGACACTTACATACACCCCGTTGTTGAAAATAGCACGGATCCACTCAGAGCTGTCAACTATCCTAGGGTCATTCCAATACTTATTTCTAATATAAGCCCTGTAAGCAGACATAGAGTGTAGCATGTTGAGGGGATCGATGACTTACCCATGTGAACTTAAGGGGGTTCCAGACTCAGATTGAGTTATGTCTGGCGCAGGTACTTGGTATTGACCTAGATCAACTGTTTCCCCCAAAGAATAAGTAGTTCAGGAAAACACCTTCCTCTGGCTTCGAGATCGAGTAACAGGTTGGCTAGGCTTTACAAAGCCAACAGGAAATACACTCGTGGTAACCACTCTAGGTGTTATTGGTGCATCCAAATTCACCCCGACATGGGGACCTACATTAGCACCTACCTGAGATGAAACCCCTTGATGAGCATCAGCTGACTTAATAAGACGAGTTACAGTAGTATCATCCCTCGGGAAAGTCAAATCAACCTACCTCTGGACGATGAAACCAACTTGTTCCATTGAAGCAACCTTATCCACACTCAGAGGAATCTCAAATGGCTGACCGGAGCTTTACGAACCTTGCCCGAATGACCCACATGGCGTTCGGGCGAATCATCTTCAGGTGGCTCTTCATCAAAATCTACAAGTATAATATAATGAATCAACATGAAAAGTCTTGGAGAACTATTAGGGTGCTTGGCAGGAGGATCAAATTGGGCCTTCTCAGATATCTATACAGTTGGAACCATGGTGGGAGAAACTTGGCCAATTGATTGGGAACCTCGGTCACCAGCTTGAGCTTGATTAGATGATAGAGGATGTGCAGCAGATGGCCAATCTGATTTGCTTTTCGAGTGCCTCTATCTCGATATCAGGTCTCTCAAAGTCCCATGATCATCATCCTCTTCATCGGAATCACCTATATTGACCTTCTCACCAGGAGCGAACAAGCTAGCACCAGCCTAGGTTACCCTTTCTTCGATGACATCTTTTGGAAGATTAGGATAAGGATCATTTGAGGTAGAAGTCTCAGCAGCAGTTTTAGCCATTTTTCTGCCTACAATCTCTTTAACTGGCCTTCTTTTTGAACCTTAGGGAGGCACCACAGTTTTCCCCACCCGAGGTTGAGCGTCAGGACCAGGGGCAGTACCAAGATTGGGGATGTATCTATGCTTCACCAGATCCTGCTCGGGAGGAGCAACTCCCCGAGTAACATTCTTAACAGCTTTTTTCTGACTGATCTTATCCAAGGCATTGGCCATCTCAGCGCAATCTCATGCCACAATATCAATATCGTGCACTAAAAGAAAACCCAGGCAAATGTCAGGAAAATAGAAATCCACAATGAAAACAAATAATAAAAGCAAAACAAGGACTTACAACACCTCTGATGCCTAGAGATAGTTGAAAAAAGGCCTAACTCAATCAAGTCCCTCTCCACCAGCAACGAACAGCGGTCTCTATCCTCCCACGGTTGGGTGGCTGCCATAACCGCCCTAATGGCCTCCTTTTTTTTGACAAACCAGGGGGGAGACCAATTCCAGATCTCCAGATTGAAAAAGTGTCTCGGGAAACTTTTCTTAGAAAAATTATGGTTGTTGTTTGCAAGCACATTCTGACCCCACTCGGTAGAAGCAAAATATGCTATTCTTCCAGAACTTATTCGACGAAGGAAACCCCTAGGTAAAACATTTATGGTCCTTCTTGGATGTAGGAGGAACCGTCTTATCAAACCATTCAGGAATCCAATAACTTGAAGAGTTAGACAAAAAATAGAAGGTGCCCCTACTATGTGATCAGCTGAGTGTATAGAAATGGTGAATCTTTCTGGGGGTGGGTGGATTTGTTGCATAAATCTTCTTCCACCTGCGCCATAGCCCGATCAAAATCCTATAGGAGTTAGGGGCCAACTGAGTAGGCACAAACCCGACTTTTGCTAGAAATCTGGTAATAAAAGGCTAAATGGGGAGGGTCACACTGCAAGATAACATAGCCCCATAAATCCCTACAGCCCTCAATGATGGGTTCCAAATGGCTCGGTTACCAGCAAGATATACTTGGACCGTGTTAGGAATATCGAATCTGTCGCCCTCTTTAGCGGTGACCACATTCACCTCGGTATCAAAGGAAGAAGGTCGATCGGTGGAAAATTTCATAAGAAATGCCCGATATCTCTTCGGAACATCTTCCAACTTGACTACTTGGGAGGGAATTTTCAAGTCAACGATAGAAGAGGACTTTATGGTAGGTTTGTTTCCTCGACTAGCACGCGAAGACTTCGATATATCTGGACAAAGGTCCATAGGAGAAGCATCAAGGTTAGTTCGAGAAGATTGAAACTCAGGACATGCAAGAGAGTAATCGACACTGAGAGCAATGGGTCGAATTTGAGAAAGAGGAGTTTGTGAACCCCTTCTCAAAATAGATTCGAGCCTATCAGCGTTCTCCTTATCACCAATCTCAACAACATGTAAAAATAACTCAAAAATACGATGACGGGTAACGAGATTCATACCTGATTGATATTGAGAAAGCAAAAGGCAACGAACAGCGAATTAAATAGGTTCAAAAAGAAGCAGAAAATCGTTGACGAAGAAGAATGAAAATCGAGAGTTTCGAGTTATGGCTTTTAAAAAATAAAGGATTACGGATGAAAAAGAAAGGAAAGAAGATGAAGACGACTCCTACAAGTTGGAGTCCTATTAAACTTCAGTATCTTTCCTTACTTGTACATCAAGAATTAGGGTTCTATGCATGTATAAATAGATCCTAAAACACCATTGTAAAAACTAACGCATATATACGCTGGAAGTGAGATAGAGATTGAATGTGTAACCCTAAGTATTCATAGTGCAATTGTTTCTCGCTGTCTTCGACAACCTTGTTTTTTCCCTTTTCGGGTTTTTTTACGTAAACCTTGTCTTGTGCAATTGATTCCTATTTATTATTTTGTAGTACGCTTACCGTTTCACACAGACTTGCTGGACGCGTGGTTGATTTTACTTAATCTAAAAATCACCGTCAACACCAGACGATACTATGACTGAAGCCGGAATTGTCCTAACCACACCAAAAGATGTCATGACATCACCATAAGTGCTTAAAAAGGGTTGAGAACTAAAACAAGAGAAGAGAGCTGCATGGCTCTCATGGAAATCGTTATTCATGAACCCTAAAAGAGTTCTGAAACCCGTGAAGCAGCCAAATTGCAATGACTATAACTCTATGCTGAAAACCCCAAATCACAAATTTCTTAATTCTAGGTTGCACAAAATTCCACGATCTGTAAAGTTGATGAAGAACATTTTACCAGAATATGATGGGATGAGGCTTGAAAACACGATCTCAATAGCAAAACCCTCAAACCAGAACAACAATATTGCAACAGATGTAACTCTACTGAAAATCCCAAATCACAAATTTCTTGATTCCAGGTTGCACGAAATTCTACGATCTACAAAGTTGATGAAGAATAGTTTACCAAAATATGATGGGATGAGGCTCGTAAACGTGATCTTAATAGCAAAACCCTAGAAAAAGCGCAAACCAATAAATATCTATCCAAACAACACCCTCCCCCCCACCCCACCCAAAAAAAAAAAAAAAAAACATGCATGCCATCCTAATGGTTATGTATCGAATAAGTTATCTTTTGTGTCTAGTGGGTTGAAATGTGTATCAAAAGTTTCATCCCTTCCATCGTCATATGAAGTCACATCCTCTAAAGAGTCATCATGATATCGGGTTCCTCTATCATCCTCCTCATAACTCGCGATATCCTCCCACTTAGGTTCATCATCCATCAATTGCAAAGTCTTTCATTTGTCTAACAAATAATATAAAATAATATGTTTATTAATTATATCATTCTATCTAAGGTAAGGAGTAGATGATGGTCTTCAATGGCTAAGACATGTGATTTTAGGGTTTTGAGAACTAAAGGTTGAAATTCGACACTTTCTTTTTGGATAGAAAGTGTCGACTTTCTACCTTTTAAATATACTTTTTGTAAAGATGGCATTTTTTTTGTTAAAAAAAAATCGTGAAGACACGCCTCTGCCGCCTCGTGGTCAAAGGTGCCTTGAGACGGCCACCCCGACCTTCAAATGAGGCAGGACTACCTCAATCGTTTGAGCACGCCACCTTAAAGCGAGGTGGCTTGAGGAGATTCGCAATTTTTTTTTTTTAATTCCATCTTTACAAAATATATATATAAGGCAAAAAGTTGACAATCGTAAATCGCCTCAAGCCGCCTTACTTTGAGGTGGCCTGCTCAAACGATTGAGGTGGCAAAATCTCAATGGAGAGAATTTTGATATATGAAATATACAAACGTAGTTAAATTGCCAAAAGCATACCTAAAGGGGGTGTGAATATGTTTTTATACCTTTTTCAATCTCTTGAAACAAACGCAAGTTTGTCCTTCTAGATAGCTTACATTATAACACATAAACCAAACATACATGTATAGACAAGAGAAACATGTGATTATTAAAGCATTGTCTATATGTCAACAAGTAGCAAGAGGAAGAATAGCATTAAAACTCAACAATAAAGAATACTTTTATTTCCAATAATGTCCAATATGTTACAAGTATCAATCAAAGAATAACTATACACAAAAGTATCAATATACAAAAGAATTATATATACAACTATGATAAAAATGATTTGCTTACATATCACACTTAACAAAATCTTGTTTCAAGATACATCACAAGTGAATATTGTGCAACAAGATTAAAACATACACATATACAAGTATGAAAGATAGAGATAGAAAGAATTAACACAAGAGATTTTTTAACATGGTAAAACCTCCAAGGAGGAAACATCCACGTGTTGAACTACAACCATTGGGTACTATATATATTGGATGATAGATTATAAATGCCTTAAAAGTGACCAACATATGATCTTCTCTCTATTGGAGTCTATGTCTACTCAATCTCTATTGGTAGATTAGAAATTCCTCAAGAATGCATAACCACTCTATATTGGAGTCTATGTCTTCACAACATCGTTGGAAGATTAGAAATTCCTTAAGAGTGCATACACATCCCATGTACCACCCTCTATTGGAGTCTATGTTTATCCAAACGCCCGGGCCTACCAATATTGTAGCCAACTCTCTATCCAAGGCACTTATGCCTCTAGAGAGCCTCTCATGCATAGCTATCCGAACCTTCCCGATCCTAGCCATGACTTATTGCTTGTTTATCCGGACCTCTTGTCCTAACTAATACTTCCTTGTTTGACTATCTAGACCTCTTGTCTTAGTCAAGACTTCTTGCTTGGTTATCCGGACCATATGTCCTAACCAAGACTTTATATATTTTACAAGGACTTTCTAGTGTGATCAATGTGTAGGGAAAAAATACGTGCACGCAGCGGAAGTGAGACTAAAAGAGAGTTTAGCAGATTTTAAAAATTTTTCCATATTGAACCTTAACCCTATAATTAATTAATCATACATACGAAAAGATGAAATACCTTTGTCGCGTGATCTGATTGACTAACGTCGATGGTAATCCGCTAGATCTTCCAAAACCGATCACGAACGTGAATCACCTAGGAGCGTGGTCTCCCTTCTTTGAATTGTAAACCTAAGATTGGACAAACAAACACTTTTTCTGATTTTGTTAGTCACTATAATCTCCAAAAGGTTGCTAAGAATGTTCCGGTCACTTTTGAATTCACAATCGTAAGATTGAAATTCACATGAACCTAATTCAAAAGTGTGTACAAGATCTCTTGATGTTATGATCACTAGTACACTATCGAAGCTAGAACAATTCTTCTCTCACAAACCACTTTGGCTGAATTCTCACTAGTAATAGAGTATGATTTTTATTTTTTTCTCTTTAGCCAAAGAAAATAAATTCTTCAAAGAAAAAATCTAGGGTTGGCCGAAAATTCTCACTATATATTTATAGTGACCGAATTTTCTGCCTTAAATGATTTAGGGTGGCCAAAATCCTACCCTAGTTAATTTAGGGTTTCCAAATTCTTACCTTATCCAACAAGGTGATCACCAAAGTCCTTTTCCAAATAGGATACAAAGACTTCTTTAGAATTCAAACCCTAATCCAACTCTTTAGTGTATTTGTGACTAAATAAAAGACTTCCTAATTTGACTAAACAAATAAAGTCTTTTATATTTAGTATAATACTAATAGTTTTTTTTTTTTTTTTGATGGAAATAGCACCTGAAAATCTGGAAAACTAGATCCAGGGCAAGGTTACAACCAATCTGGGACTCCACAAATAAACCTAATTGAGCACAAGCCCAGAGTATAATACTAATAGTAGTATACAACTAGGAAACATATTTCCTAATCAGAAAAAGATTTGATTTTTAATTAAATAATTAATTAACATATTAATTAATTTCCATTTAATTAAATAACAAAATAAAACAATATTATGGGCTAATTATTACCTATTGCCGGCCATGACAAGAGACTTGGGCCTACATATTGTTTTCTTATTTTATTTTATCTATTTGGACTTTAATAAAAACCCCACATGTGAACTAGACTCATTCTTACTAAAAGAAACAAGTTCACATGCCTTTCATTAATATATTAATATAATTAAATAGCCAATTAATTAAATAATGTGCAAATTATATTCTTAATATATTAAATACAATTCTAAATGGACCCACAAATAGTCTGGTAGAATATATCAAGTGATTCATGCAAGTCCGTGCGGATTAGGGATCTTGGCGGGCCTATCTAAATTTAAGCTCCAATAGACATAACCCAATCACAATCAACAAATGATTCACTTAGGTTCAATATATTAATTTTAGTTCATTCCACTAAAGAAATAAAATTGCACTCTTAAATAAAGATGGAATAAGTTAACGATACTCATTCATACCCTAGACAATCATATGGGAGATAGTGAATCCTCGTAAAGAATATCAGTAATCGCTAAGAGCTCATAAACCGCCTATAGCTCTCCAAGTTATCATATTTACTCATATGACCACACTTTGAACTTGGATATATATTATGACTTGTCCAGAAGTCATCTTTCAATAGACACTATTGAAAACTCAACGTTAAGATTTCATATCCAAAACCACAAAGCATCCATATGATGATATTTTACTCACATTTAATAAATGGAGCCACGATGTCCATATCTATAAATGAAGTCATCTATCGATTAACAAATGAATACCACCAAACTATCGAGGATAGACTATGCTATATAATCGTACTCATTGATAGCTCAAATGATAACACTTGCAACCATAAGTCCATCATTTATCTCAGGATTAAGATAAACTCTCTGATTGTCCTAATAATGAAAAAACTTTTATCTATTGACGGTTCTAGAAAAGATATTTCATTGTGATCCGGTTCAATGCACCAAGTGCACTAGATTCTTTTACTCGAAGACCCTTCGATGATTTTAGACTCATCACAACACATTTGATCCCACTCAAATGCTAGTAAAAGAATTCTACAACTTTAACAAGATAAAAGTGCCCAACCTTTAACTTAAGTTGTGAACGTTATTCAAGACTAACTAAAGAATCGTGTCTACCTCATACATATCCAGATGTACGAACAATTCTTCTTTTCTCATAGTCTTTTGACCTTATGATTATTTACTTTGACAATTATAATAATAAATGCTATATAAGATTTTGTTAACTAACATAAATCACTTTATTAATATGAAAAGATTGTTAAGTACAACATTACACTCTTGATATTGAGCATAACCCTAACACAATGAATACAAATGATGCAAACAAGCAATTCAACATAGAACATGTAATCAATACATTCCATGGAAACTAGACTTAATCATGTGAAAACACAAGTCAAAATAGTCTAGATACAAAACTTGAATTAAAACCTAGAGCATGTGAAAACACCTAAAACATATGGCTCTTAGTTTCATTCACAAATCTAACACTTGAATAAATCATATACATGAAGCACATATAATACACTAGAAAAATGCTAGAATCACAAAATATATTCAATGAATATTCTGGCCAACATTTAGAGCAAGGATATAATTAACAATCAATTAAATCCTATTAGGCTCTAAATACAAAATCAAATGTGCTAATCCTAGATTTGTTCAATTAAAAGATCTAAGCACATGCCCGGGTTATTGATCATAAAATGAATTAATCAATCCACAAATAACCATAGATATCAAACTAATCACAATACAACTCTCAAACATGTGAAAAACTAGAGTCATAAAAAACTAGTTCACATTTGTCTCTAATTAGACTTGATTAGGTTTGATTATGAAGCTATCTTTCTCAATAGCATTCATCATACATACACATACATATAGAAGAAGAAAACCCAAGGTAATTGAATGTTTAAAAAGAAGAAAACACAAAGATAAGTCAAATACCTATGATTCACGAGCTGATTCAGTTTTGAAGGTAGATCCACCAGAAAACTCAATCAAACAGCTAAAAACTCATTTGGAATAGGTAGAGGACTTGATTACAAAGATTCTCCAACTTGAATTACTCAATTCGGAGTCCGAATTAGAAAGTTATGGTGTTTGGAAGGTGAGAAAGTTTGGAGAGAAAATTCTGCACATGGTGTTTTCTAATTTTTCTTCTTGAAATGAAATGGGAGGGAAACAAAAAATTTAAAAGAGAGAGAGGGATTTTCGTGTCCAATCAGAGGGGTGTGTGGCCCATGAGCCTTACACGCACCTCACGGGAGTGCCCTCCAATGGCCTTTGGCCATTGCTTGCCTCCCTTGCGCTCCTCTTGAGTTCTTCGGCAGTATTTGGGCCTCCTAACTCTGAATTCGAATCCATCATTAGATTATGAATTATGACTCCCTCATGCACAATAAAGACTATGAAACTTTGACTAAAGGTTGATATATGAGGACGAAGAAAACACAACGTGTGAAAACGTAAAGTAGAGTAGCTTCCTAGTTTGGACCCGAAACCTAATGAATGAGTAACCGAAATGACCAGGACTCAATAAATAATCATAAGAGATCATGTTCAAGTCCAAAAACAATTAAACAAAAACAAATAAACACAAAGACACACAAGTATGCCATTTCCAAGAGGTAGTCATAGAACATGAAATTTCACAATGTTTGTTAAATTAAATCTAATGCATGTGCATACTTCAACAAGTGTGTGTGTGTGTGTGTGTGTGTGTGTGTGTGTGTGTGTGTGTGAATGTGTTATACCAATGGTTTAAAACTATGCAGGGACACATATGAATGTCATGTGTGTGAGTCTATGCCTTATAAGAGGAATGAGGTCTAATATACCTTTGATGAGCAATGTAACTTATTCCTCTTTGAAGACACCATCTTACATGAAAAGTTGTCAAATCTTCCTTAAAGCTTGAATCATCATCAATCTAAGACAACCAAACAATACAAGAGAAACATTGTTTTGATATGGAATTCATGCCAACACAATCCAAAACTTATAAAATTTTGATATATAACTTATTTTGATATAGAACTTATAAAAGCAGCACTATCTCAACGGAGAGAATTTTGAAGAAAATGACAAGTACAACACAATTACCTTACAATTTCTACTTAATTGTTGATGAAATTACTTAGTGTGCTAGAATTCTATCTAGGCCTATCTCTTTGCTGGTGTATTTTTTGTGCAAAACCACCTTGCCGCTCGCAATATCACTAAATGACTAAATGTATATATAAGTTCCTCATATTCTGATTGGCTTATTTCATTGACAAACCATATTTTGGGATGTCTATGTAATGGGTAGCTTAGGTTCTCGTTGACAAGCTTCTAAGCATCCTAGTGACTTCAAGAGTAATAGCGAAAGGTAAATCACTTGACTTGCCTCTTGAAGAGATTCGTTGCACACACACACTTCTTCATGCATATTTTATTCATATTGCATTTCTGCTTCAATTCTTATATGTGTGCATTATTCACACTTCACACTTGCACCTATTTGTTGGATTTTGTTGTGTGATAGTGTCGAGTAATTCGTTTCCGTTTGTGTGATCGGAAACGTCCGTGCTTGCACGTTGGTGTGCGTGTCTTAGCATGATGGTTGACCATTTTAGAAGGTCCTATTCTTCTCTTGGATAAGTGTTAGACTTGGTTTGGTTGTTTGGAGTAAAGTATCTAGTTTCAAAAGATTGGATTTCAATGATTTAAATGATTTTCAAAATTGACCTTTGTAGGGTCTTGTGACCAAAACTTTTTATACAAGGCTTCAAAATAAGTTTTGAAAATTTCTGTACAAACTATACACACATATCTTTCCAACGGTATATTATTTGTAATATTTCATGACCGTTTGGATTAGTTTTGAAATCTCTAAAGTGACCGCCAAAATAGGCCAACTCTGTTGTTGTCTGTTTCTGACCTTTGGTCACTCAATTGACCATAACTTTTTCTAAAGATATCTAAATATTATTCTGTAAAAAGGAGTAGAAATTATACATCCATACCTTTCCAACAATATATCATATGAAAGGTTTAGATGTTGTTTCGTCATGTTTTGAGGTACTTGAAGCTGAAGCTGATGCACTGTCACGTCCAAACCGTTGTACACTCGCCCTATGTACAGCGGCACCTGATTGATTTTTAAAACTGCTAGTAGCTTGCCCAAAATTCGATATTCGTACAGTGGTTGTCAGGGAATTTGTTCTTTGTTTTTTTTCAGGTGACCTGCTGAACAGCCGCCCTACGTACAGCGGGTGTACAGCAGCCAAGGCAAATTTTTTCGCAAAATTTCAAAACGACGTAGCATCAATTTGACCATATATATATATGTTGTTTTCTCTCTAAGTCATTTTTTAAGAGTTCAAAATCATATTTTTAACTTAGAACATTTTCCAAGAGAGAAAATCATCCAATAACTCATTTTTGATTACACAAACTCATTTCCATGTGCATAAAACATCATCTAGCATCATCTAGCTTTGTCTAGGATGTGTCTTTGCATGGGTCTTCTTCAACACTCATGACTTGGTAAGTCGAACACCATTCTCATTCATTTTCTGTTCTTACTTAGCTAGAAATCTCATTTATGACTTGTTGGCATCTAGATTAAGATTTATCTTCAAGTTGAGATTATGTGCTGATTGATTGAGTTGTTTTTGTGATAGCTAGGATTCCAAGTTTATATAACATCTAGCTAAGTTATCTCATTAATTGATTGGGATTGTTTGTAATATCTAGGATTTCAAGTTTATATAACTTCCAACTAATTTATCTCATTGATTGATTGAGATTGTTTATGATAGATATTGTATCTAGGATTGTCTTTTTGTTGAATAGCTAAGCTATATATATATATATATATGACATGTAGAAATATGATATATAGGATTGATTTTACTGTCATCATTTAATCTCTAGATAAGAATTTAGTGTTGCCTAGTATTAATTGCATTTTGGATATTTCATAATATTCACTTAGGTTGTTGATCTCTTCATTGAGAATTAAGTCTTGTGACTAAGTTGCTTAGTGTGCAAGCAAGTGGGTCTAGGTTCACTATTAAAGGCCCGTAGGGTAGTAGTGGTGGGTTAGTGATTGAGAATGGTTGAGATCAACCTAGGTTGTAAACATCATTACAAGTAGTGGATTTGAGAACCGTGTGTGGCTAGCATAATAGCTCATGGTTTTTCCTTGGTGAAGGTTTCTACGAAAAAAATCAAGTGTTCTTTAATTTTCGCACTTTACACTTGATTTATATTGTTGTGTGTTTGGGTTTATTTTTTAATATTGACTAATCTGAAAAATTGATAACTAATCGGATTAACAACTCATTCACCCACCCCGGTTGTTTCGCGTATAATATTTGTTTCAGTATGTATAGGTGAAGATGTCTATTTCAAACAAGTTAACAATCATATGAATCACTTTTACTACTACTAATCATTAGATTTTTGGGTTTGATTACCTTGATCCTAAAATATTACATTTTAGATTTAACCAAAGAAATTTCTTAAGGCCAGCTTAATTTGTTCGATGAAACAAATTATTGTTGCTTCTTATTAGAAGGGCCAAATCAAATTGACGAGCACATTACAAGATGGCCTGAATTTATTTATTATAAATGGCTAATATTATTATGAAACAAGGGAGATAATTTCATCAATAAATCCTTCCAAATCTATGGAATTTCTGTAAGTCGCGCAGCGGAAAAGAATTTAAATTAATCAATAAAATAAGAATGATAGGTTTCAAAAATTTTCTATAGTCTTCTTTGGGACCTTTAGTATATACATAAATATTATGAAGATAATTGTTTTCATACCTTTGAAGAAAACTCCTTCGTTTTCTTTTCTATCATTTACCATTAAGCCTTCCGAACTATGTCCCGCGATCTAGCAACTGTGTGTGTGTGTGCACGTCACAGATTGAGGGAGCATTGAATGGAAGCTTGAGAGAACCGGAATGCAACGCCTTGCTTCCCTTGATGAATTCGGCCAACCTCAATTGAGAGAAGAAAAAAAATTCTTTTTTCTTTTCCCTCTATAGTTTTCACCCCCTTAGTTCTCCTTAGGGTTCAGAATCGCTTCTTTTTCCTGACAAGTATATCTTATATACTAGGAACCTAGGGTTTAATAATCCAAGTTAAAATAGGATTCCAAATGTCTTTTAAATTATTACTTTTTACTAGGGTTTAAACCTTTGACCTATTTAGAGTAAATAAAAATAATCACTTATTATTTTATTTGCTCTTGTCAAGGTTAGAAACTGAAACCTCCATAGACAATTTAATAATTCTTAATTATTAATATGTCAATTAAATAATCATATTATTTAATAATAGTTAATTCAACAATTAAATAATATATTAATTAAATAATCACATCATTTAATTAATTCCCAAATATATTTAAGTTATTTTTGTAACACAATTAATTGGATCATCCAATTCTTCGTGAGTCTTTGTTACTATCAATTGTATAGGGCTAGCAAAGGGACCTAATGGACCCACAATTTTGAGCTCCAATAATTCTTAGAAAAATTAATTAAATTCTTTAATTAATATTTCACAATTATTAACCTTGGAGTTATTCCACTAAAATCCCAAGGTTGTACTCTCGTAACTGTAGATGTTTTACACAACCAATTTTATCAGTGTCTATTGATATAGCTATTACATATGATATGATCCTCTACAAGCAGTTTATAATTAGAGCTAGGTCATAAAGTCCGTTATACCTCTCTAATTATATATTTTCCTTTAAGTACCATTGATTCTCTTGAATGATTATATCCTCCATTCCTTTACGGAAGAAGGAGAACGCTCTTATTCGTTCAAGCCTTGAATCAACCATTAAGGGAACTACTTATCTAATTCTCGCAAGAATGAGTGGATTCCACTATTGTGTGAATACCTTCTCAGCCAAGAGTCAAATTGTGATTCCAAGATACGGAGTTATTAATCGAGAATGATATTCCGATCTCACCCATGATAAATCAAAAACCACGATATAACCTAAAGGAGTCAGTAAGACACTCAGGATTTAGATCACCCATATATAGCTATCATTAGTCAATATATATGAATCATTTCAACTAACAGATCTTAGTGACAAATTCATATAGATCGTGGCCCATCCTATATGATCACATCATATAAGGTGCCTCCATTCTCAAAACACCATATAAGTAGTTTAGGATAAGACCACCGTATAATACGGAATGGACCATAGCTATAGATTAACCACAAATAAAGTACCCAGCTTTATTTGCTTTCGACGAACTATTTAGATTGCATGTCTCAAACAGAATTCATCTGTATATGACATTCATATATTCAGTTTGAGATTATATCTAGCAATCTTGGATGTTTGCATATATAATATAAGTGTATAACTTAATATATTTGAATGAAATAACCACTTTTTTTATTATTGAATTTATATCATTTACATATTACAAGCATTAGGGCCTAAATCCCAATATTTTCAACATGTGAAGAAACAAAGGGCTTTGGAGGTATCTTCGGACTTTGTAATTGAGCTTCAAGCATTTGTATCACCATAGTCATGGAAGGCCTAACTATTGGATTCCATTGAATGACAATAGTCCCACAATTGCTAGCTTCTTTGCAATTTCCTTATCTCTATCTTCCTTGATTTCTAAACTGATCTCTCTTCCTTGGCTCACTCTCTCCATTTTCTTTTGAATGTTTCACAATATTAATAATGGATGGTGAGATTTAGAGAACGAAGAGTCTATAGTGGGCATGTGGTTTCATTTGTAATGGTGATAATGGTGTCAATATAAGAAATATCTTGGACAAGATAGTAATTTTGGGTGCAAGAGGGTTTTGTTGTTTAGGCACCGATTGAATGTCAGTCACACTTGGCACGATAAACCACAATAAGTACAATCTGAAATACAACGACATTTTTCTAATTTAATGGATAAATATAAAACTCAAAATCTCAAATAGCTGTCTGTTGTGTAAGAAGAAATGCATGCCCAACCATTTTATTAGGTATCCTGCAACTCAAATCCCTCTATTGTGACAAAAGAGTATACTTGGCATACAATTTTCTTTTTGTGGGTCAAATTCCTTGCCCTCCCCACAATTATTTTGCTCTTACCAAAAAAAAATTGTACATGTCTGGTTGATAGAAAATACACATTTTTCAAGTGCATGACTTGTGGAGAAGGACTTATGCAAAAAGATTGCTAACCAAAGGCCTGCAGGTAGATAGGGATGGGTTACAAGTACTAAGTGATTATAAACAAACTATTAACTAGTAGATTTGATGACTGACTCTAAGGGTCCGTGGTTTTTTTTTCCCTAGTTTGGGTGATGCTTCCTAACGTTCCCTTCTTCGTTTAGGGATAACAAAAATATCAGGGGCAATCTATTTGTTAACCGCCAAAAATGGCCCAAAGAATCAAGGGAGAACTTTCCTCGATACACTGTAGCAAAACCCGAACCCGATCAGTTCATGCCTAGATCGTTAATGTATGATCCGGTCTCGATGCAACCGGCCTAGCACGACCCCCTAATTTGCCTTCAAAATCTACCCTCTGGAGATCCTAGTCCCTGATACATCCGAGACCGCCCCGGTGCCATGGCGGTAGGGTCTAGCGTGACATTACTCTGCCCATCAGTCACAACCCCCAAAAGACACCAGGACTCACAAGTGCTACCGGGGGAAGCCATTGCTACAGGACGTCCTGACCCACCAGGTCAAACCAATAAGCGAACACCTGAGCTTCCTAAGTCCCCTATTGTCACAAGATTGCCTTAAACATACAAGAATCATCTAGAACCCTCACCAAAGTAACCAAGTGAACCCATGAAGGGCTGATGCAAGCCCTAGCAGAAGGACCAACTCAAATAAGGAAGGAGCCCAACAAAGGACAGGGGGTAGGTGAGCATTAATTTCGCCCAGTTGATAATGGAAAGGAAAGATAAGAAATCAAGGGCCATGATGGCACCGCATCAACCAACATCAACGGCCCAATGGTGGTCCAACTCAGTTTTACAAATGGTCAACCTCAATCATCACCAAAGAAGGAATCTAAGTTCTAGCAGACAGTGAGGATGTAAAAAGCACCTAGATAGAAAAAGGAAATTATGAGAAGAAGTGCCTGACTATGGCCACTATCCCCCGGTATAGCCAAAATGTGAAAGCAACTTATGTGGCCAGCTTAAACTGCTCCGGCCAACCTTAATCAGGAAAGCACCACATAGAAGCCTACGAGGCACCCATGTGGACATTAGAGCATAAGTGAGACCATCCTAGCCATCTGTGGCATGTGTACCGCCCATGCTCAATAAGAATCAACGGTGGAGATCTCCCAACAGTTATCCTACCTAAAAAAAAGGTCTCCAACCTACCCACCGGACTCTAGGTCAGCCTTAGGGCCTAGCTGGAGGAATCCCGACCCTCTAAGGCATGTACCGCCGTGGGCCCAAGATAAAAGAACGGTGAGGATCATGCCAAGGACTCCCACGAAGGAGGATCCTCCTCACTTACCATATCATTGGCACTCTATAAATACCCTTACTCTAAATGAGTTGAGAGTATGACTATGGCTAGACTTTTAAAAGAAAAAGAGAGAATTTTTCTATTATAGAATGACTAGTCTCCACTTAGAGACCAAAGGAGGGAAATTGTAGTACTATAGAACGATTGGTTTCCTAGGTAGAAACCGCCCTTGTAAGAGCAAGAGGGTTTGTATCCCCTCCCCCCTGCACCAAAATTGTAACCGAACCTTGATAAATGAGAAGTATCACGTTTCATTCGTTTGTACAAGAGTCCATGTATCATTTGCTTACTATTTTGTGAGTTGTGTCCAACCCCGGTTGCAATTGGTACCAGCATTCCTGGGAGCCGGTCATGTCCAGCAGCTGGTACAGCCCAATCCATATAAGGCCAAATCCCAGCTACCCTCACTCTCACGCCTCTATCCCGGTACCCTTACCACGATAGAACTGCGACCCGACTGTACCAGTCCACGCCTGAGCCCCTCCGACCACGGAGCACCGCTCCGTCTGGTTCAAGTGTTATCTGGGAACCACCACCCGATTTCTAAGATAACACTATTTTTTAATTATATTTTGCAAATAAATTTCCAACTCCACAAAAACCTAGACACAATAGCATATCCTGTCAAAATTTGAACAGAGTGTGACGGAATGACTATTTATGTCACAGTGTTCGTCTATAATTGTCATTTTGAACCAAATTTCTCATCTAATAGTCATTTTGATAGGTGACAAACTAGAGTAATTTTTCCTATATAAAATAAAATAAAATGAGCCCAAAGTGAAGGTCTTAATAAAAGCCTAATAAAGATCGTTGCACCAATCCTAGGCCCAGATCTGAGGAGCCAACCGGGTCAGAAACTTTTGTTTTCGGGTCGGGTTAAATGGCAGGCTCTGCTTGTACAACGTTGCCCAAAAAAAAACCTCACCATCTCAGAGGTAAAACCCCTCGGCGGCTGGCTTCCTCCATCGCAAAACCCCAACTCTCGAAAGCGGCGCCGCAGAACCACCGTCTATGATCCTCTCTTCAAAACCCATTACCCACTTGCCTCTTCTCTCTCCACAGCCTCTAGAATCACTTTTCACCATCTCCATTCACTAAAAATCCCAACTTGCCAAAGTTTTTTTTTGTTTTTTCCCTTATTTATTTATGTATTATCAACCCAAATGATACTCTATGCAAGAGTTTCAAGAGCTCTGTCCACGCATTCCCATCACTATCGCTCTCTCGAGAAGGTACGTTTTTTGTTCCCGTCCTGTTTTTACTCTCACCATAGCTGTCCATCGATCGATAACAACCCTGAAACTTATTATAAAGATCTTATTTTCAACACAATTGAAGCAAGTCCGTGGGCTTTTTGTAATAATAGATGGGTTTCGGATAGTTTTCAAGATGTAATTTCTGACCCCGATTTGCTTGCTCGAGTTCTTGATAGTATTAGAGAGAAACCTAGGATCGCTTTGCGATTTTTTAGATGGGTCGAAACTCAGCCGGATATCAGACGATCTGATTTTGTGTTTTGTACGATTTTGGAGATTCTCGTGGAGAATGGTCTGTTGAGGTCTGCGTATTGGGTGGTGGATTATGTTGTTTGTGTTGATATGCATGAGGTTATGGACATTTTGATAGGGGGGCGTATGAGTTCAGGTGTTTTGGTTAAGATTCTCGATGTTTTGTTGTTGGTGTATACCAAGAGATCAATGGTTGAGCAATGTGTGTTTGTTTTTGATAAGATGGTGAGAAATGGATTGTTGCCTGATGTGAAGAACTGTAATAGGGTTCTTAGGGTACTTAGAGACAATAATTTTGTAGTCAAAGCTAGGGAAATTTTTAGAATGATGGGTGAGTATGGGATTAAGCCGACTATTGTTACATATAATACTATGTTGGACTCATATTGTAAGGAAGGTGATCTGCAAGAAGCGTCGGTTCTCTTATTGGAGCTGGAAAGGAGTGGTTGTACTCCAAATGATGTTACGTGCAATGTTTTGATTAATGCGTTTTCGAAAATGGGGGAAATGCAGCAGGCTAGGGGACTTATTAAAGTGATGTTGAGCTCAGGATTGAAAGTTTCGGTGTATACATATAACCCTTTGATATGTTTGTACTGTCACAAAGGACTGCTTGATGAGGCATCAAGCATTGGAGAAGAGATGGTAGCCGGAGGAGTTGCTCCCACGCTGTCAACACATAACGCGTTATTGTATGGCCTTTGCAAGTGGGGAAGAGTAAGTGATGCAAGAGAGAGGTTTTCTGATATGTTGAGTAAGAATATTACTCCAGATATTGTTTCATTCAACACTCTATTATATGGTTATTGTAGATTGGGAAACATAGGGCAGGCCTTTCTCTTGTTTGATGATTTAAAACATAGGAATCTCATTCCTACTGTTGTCACATATAATACACTTATTGATGGACTTTGCCGACTGGGGGACTTAGAGGTTGCCCAGCAGCTCAAAGATGATATGATCAATCAAGGGATTCTGCCTGATGTTATTACTTACACGATTCTGGTAAATGGGTCTTGCAAAATGGGAAATCTAGCAATGGCTAAATTTTTTTTTAATGATATGTTGCATAGGGGATTGGAGCCAGATCACTACATGTACACGACACGAATAGTGGGTGAACTGAAACTTGGTGACACATCTGAGGCATTCCGTCTACAAGAAGAAATGAAAATGAAGGGATTTCCTCCAGATCTGATCATCTATAATGTTTATGTTCATGGGCTTTGTAATCTGGGCAATTTGGGAGAAGCAGTTGCATCGGTGTGGAAGATGACCAAAGACGGTCTTGTTCCAGACCAGGTAACATATACCAGCATCATTCATGCTCACTTGCAATATGGTTACCTAAAGAAAGGCAGAGATTTTTACGATGAGATGTTGAGTAAAGGCTTATCCCCCTCTGTTGTGACTTACACTGTATTGATTCATGCTCATGCGGCTAAGGGAAAGCTAGAGTGGGCACTTATGTATTTCTCGAATATGCAAGATAAGGGTATTCTTCCAAATGTTATCACCTACAATGCACTCATGAATGGTCTTTGTAAAGAGAGGAGAATAGATGAAGCTTATAAATTTTTTGCTGAGATGAAAGAAAAAGGAATCCCTCCTAATAAGTATACTTACACGATATTAATAAGTGAGAATTGTAACAGAGGCAATTGGCAAGAGGCTTTGAGATTGTATAAAGAATTGCTTGATAGAGAAATTCAGCCAGATTATTGTACACATAGCGCACTGTTTAAGAAACTAGATAAGGACTATAAAGTTCATGCGGTTCAATACCTTGAGAGTTTAATTCTAGATACTGTAGAAACACCGAATGCAAAGACTCGATAAAGCCTTTGACAGAGTTGGGGATTCTCTCAAGTGATTAATGAGAAGGTGCCAAACTTCTTTCTTGAGGCATCCATCTCATCCAACTGTATAGTTGCTCCAATTACCACCATGTAAATTCACTTGGAGAATTCAACAAGTAAGAATTATGATCTTCTATAATTCAACATAGGATCCTATATATATGCTTGATGGATTGTAATGATTTTGAATTATTTCTGGATATGACAGGGTGAAACTTCGGTGACTTACCAGATCAAGAAGCATTGATTATCTCCTTTTTTATTCAAATTTCAAAGCTGGCTGCAAGCAAGTAATTGCTGAGACCGCCCTCAGATTGGGTTGTCATGCATGCTGCTGGACAAATTACACTGCAAATAGTGAATAACAGGTATACAGATGAAATTTAAGCCTGTGTCAAATGTTTCAAAGAAACTTCTGACATATAAAATATTTGTTAATTCTCTTAAATTTTTTCGAGGGAGATGGGTTTCTTTGTTCTGTGTGATTGTAACAGGTACTCTTTATAATCAGGTAATAGTTTTGATGTAGGGTCCATTTTCTTTGCTATTTACAACATAATGGTTAGTGAAGATTTTACATTTAGTTAACACTTTCAATTGACCGTTTAATTTCATGGGGAGCGAATACAACATATCTTTCTTTTATTTATTTTTTATTTTTTCCTCTTATGTGGCAAGGAAACATGTGGGAGCAGGTAGGTGAAAAGTCATTCTGTGTAGTTTTTAATTATGGTGAAAAAACCAAATTTTATGGTTTAATTAAGTTTAATTTCCATTTCTCCATTGTGTGTGTATATCTTTTTCTTCATTATTCGTGTAATTGTCTTATTTTGCGCACTACAAAGTCGCCCTGTTATATCTCATTTCTAAATTCTAAAGCACCGTCTCTATAGGGGATATGACAAAACTCTAAAAATTTCCATTCCTAGAGTTTCAAAAGGAGAAAATATATAAAGAAAGAGATGATGTTGCGTCTGAAATAACTATGAACTATACCATTAACCTTTAATTGTTGAATTAAATCTCGGCAGGGTTTTATAGAATGCTAGTTGGTTAAAACTATTGCAAGAAGTAGGTGTTACTATAGTGACTAGTCATTACTGCCGATTGAAACTGAATATACGCACTTGTATAGGCAGTTTTCAGCTGAATTGTTAAAGAAGACTCTTGGTGACAAAAGTATGATCATAAAAAGAAAATTTTATATTTGTTTAGGACATCAAATGTAGCTAGTTTTTGATTGACATAAATTAAATTGTAACTCCCTTGGATAAGAATCTTTTTTTTTAAAAAAAACATATACTCCTAGGAATTAGCATATAAGTTTACATAAATCTGATGCATGGTGATTCATTGTTTTACATCAACAGAATGCCATTCTTAATGTTGTCTTAAAATTGGGGTTTGGTTTCACGTGAAGAGTCTAAATGCAGAATACAATCTTTCGATCCTTAAAGATATAGGAAAAGTATTCAGTGCTGCAGTTTGCTTCAACAAGATCTGTGGTTCGATTCCTAAGAGCCATCTACTTGGCAAACATGCTACGAGTTGCCCGTTTTCCAAAGATTGTAGGGTTTGGCATTACTGGGGATGAATTTTTGGAACTGTTTTCTGTCGATTTATTATTTAAAGAGGAGGCTGCTCTCTTGCAAGCATAGTTCCTGAGTCTGTGCCCAACAGTAGCTATCTTGGTTCTATTTTATTATATTAATCTGTCTCCTTCTTTGTTGCTATTATATCACAAGTCATTTCATGTTTTGTTAATATTAACTTTTTCATGTTTTGTGAACATGTTCAGGAAACTCCAAGTTCCATTTGATTCTGCACTGGAAAATTCTTTGGATATGCCTTTTAGTAGTATAATCTGCTTCATCTTTTGATTCAATTTGCTTCTTAAATTATAATCTGATAGTCGTACCATGGACGAATATAACTGCTATATGGATGAAGTAGATTTGTATGTTCGGTCTTTGGTTGGAGTAAACCACAAGCCTGATCATTCTATTAATCTCACATGAGTGTGCTCGTTAAATTAATTGGTGCGATCTTTTACTAGTCGGTAGCCATGTAATAGGTCTAGATTTCGAATTCGATTATATATATTAAAAATGAAACTAAAAGATGTCATGTTTCAACATAAACCGTTGATAACAATAATGATTCTTAGTGAGGATCGAAATTAGCTTAGCAGTTTGAAATGGTAACTCAACTTTGAGGTAATATCAAGTGTGCTTTGTGTTGTTTGAAAGTAAAATATAATAATAAAGAAAGCAGAAGAAGATCTTCTGCTTGTCTTGATTATGTTCTTGACTCTGCCTATTTGTGTTTTTAGGAGGATCAACATTCCAAGTTTGACTAATTATCCAACCTTGGTTTCATCCACACAGTTTTTAATTTTCTTTCAAACCAAACATCTTATTTTAGTAGAATACTAAAACTGTAAATAATTAAATAAAATGACTGCTTAAATATACCCTTATAAATGTCTCACATTTCAAATTATCTTAAAACTATAATAGAAATTTTCTCAATTCCTTGAATTAATCAATGTATAACAAACAAATATAATCAACCCTAAATTCTTTCAACAAAAAAACCCCTAAATGTACTAAAAGTGAGACTCTTTAATATCACTTTCAAGTTTCAATATACAAATTCTATAGAATAATGCGTTTTTGAGAAGTTGAGGACCAAATAAGTTAATATGTATTTGTCAACTAAAAAGGTAATATTTCTTGAAAACTTAAGGATCAAATTATAATTTCCTATTGTTCTATAAGAAAAATGAAAGTTGAAAACTTCAAGAGGTCATCCATCTAATATAAACTAGAATGTTAATATGAGTTACCGTATTGTGTTGTGTTGTGTTTGTATCAATACAAACATGGCTCTATAATTATTCGCTCAACTCAAAAACAATCCGTTAAGTTTATCGTATCACATGTCAAAACTCAAACATGACCCGTTAAATAAACAAGTTACTCAATAAAACCCTTATAGCTTGTTAATTTATAAAAATCACGTCAATTACATGATAACATACAATTCGATTAAGTGGAAATAGAGTGAAATAACACTCTTTTTATGTGGACTTTTAAGAGTAACACTAGTTTAATAAGTTAAGTTTAAATGGTACCAATAGTGCCGTGTTTACCATTTTAAGGTTTTTTTTTTTTTTTTTTTTTTTAGAAACCTCCATTGATGGAGGACCAATGGAGGATGACAGACCTTCATGTTTGACCTCTATTGGAGGTTGACGAAGAAGATGAAAAAAAAAAATTGAAAATATTCAAATCCACACTTTAGATGCTATTAAAACTTAAGCTATTAAGTTGGTGAGAGTCTTCAAACTCACTCTTTAAAAAGTGCTATAAAATTTTTGAACCTTTTGATTAATTCATTTACATATTAAAATTTTTTAATTTAATCACATAGGTAGCATTTGGTTACCATGATGGAATGGTAATCGGAATGGTAATGAGAATGAGAATTGAAATGGAAATAAATGAAAAGCTGATTCTTTTGTTTGGTTGGGACTGTAGTTTTAGTATCTAAATCAATATTATTTTGTTTGGTTAACAACTGAATGGAATGGAATTAACTATATTTTGACCAAAATACCCCTAATTACAAAGCAATTATATTAACATGATATATTATGGATAATAATAATAAAATATGAAAGTATATATAATATATATATAAATTAATGTAATTAATAATAAAATTTATATTTTCAATTACAAAAAATGTATATAAAATATATATATAGGGAAAATTGCACAAACTTACCCTAACGTTTCCCATTGTGGCATAATATTCAACTAATGTCTTTAATTGCACAAACAACCCCTCCTGTTAGTCAACTTTGGTTAAAAATAACCATTGACTGTGATTTTTTTTTAAAGCCCAAAATTGCCCCTGCACTTTATTACAAAAAAAAAAAAAATTAAGCCCTTTGTTAAAACATTATCTACTTTAAATTATTATAATATAAAAAATAAACACTAAGTATAATCCTTTTTAAATAAAAAAAATTTCAAAAATAATATATTAAAAACAAAACAATTTAAGAAAACGTTATTTTGAGAAAATACAATTTAATAATATATTAAAAACAAAACAAAACAAAAATGTTATTTTGAGAAAATATAATTTAAAATTATGCAAGTCCAATATAAATAGTGGTAATGTGTTATATGATAAATGATTATATTTTTATTTCAAACTTTTGATGATTTTATTTGTATTTGTGTTTAGAATACTAAACATAATCCTTTTTAAATAAATAAAAAAAATTCAAAAATAATATAATAAAAACAAAAAAAAAAATTCAAAAATATGTAACACATTACCACTATTCATATTGGACTTGTATAATTTTAAATTATATTTTCTCAAAATAACATTTTTTTTGTTTTGTTTTTAATATATTATTAAATTGTATTTTCTCAAAATAACATTTTCTTAAATTGTTTTGTTTTTAATATATTATTTTTGATTTTTTTTATTTAAAAAGGATTATGCTTAGTGTTTATTTTTTATATTCTAATAATTTAAAGTAGATAATGTTTTAAACAAATGGCTTAAATTTTTTTTTTTTTTTTTTTTTTTGTAATAAAGTGCAAGGGTAATTTTGGGCTTTCAAAAAAAAATCATGGTCAATGGTTATTTTTAACCAAAGTTGACTAACAGAAGGGGTTGTTTATGCAATTAAAGGCATTAGTTGAATATTATGCCATAATGGGAAACGTTAGGGTAAGTTTGTGTAATTTTCCCATATATATAATTATAATATATAACATGTTTTATATATATATATATATATCTATTATAATATATAACATATTATATAATATATATATATATATTATAATAAAATAATATATATATTACATAATAATATATACAATATAAATATTATTATATATATATATATATATTAATATATGTTTATATATGATATATATTATATATTAATATTATTATATATTATATAATATAAATATCATATACCATGTAGTGGAATATGATGTCTTTCTTTTAGAGAGAGCAACAACGCATATCAGAGAATTTCTTGGTGACCCCGATCATTTCTACAAACATTATATACAATATATATTATATAATATATATTATATAATATATATATTTATATTACATTATATAATATAAACATATAATATATATTATTTAATATATTAATATATAATATATATAATAATATAATATATAATACATATATATATTAAATAATATATATTATATTATATATTATATATATATATTGTATATTGTAATATATATATTATATTAAATAATATATAATTATATATAATATAAATATTTAATATTTAATATTTAATATATTAATATTAATACATTATATTATTATATATATTATTTATTAATATATTAAATAATATATATCATATATTTATATATCATTAATATAATATATAATGATAATATATTATTTTGGAAAGGATGATATTTTTGGAATGCGGTTTGTGCATATGAGGGTATTTATAGAATAAATTTTTTAGGTTTGAATGGAATGGGTATTCCATTGGTTTTTGGATGAAATGCCCATTCCACCAAAATGGTGATTTCCACCAAAATGGTGAAATCACCATTCCAATGGAATGCTCATTCCATTGGATTTTAACTAACCAAACATTGAGAATAAAATCTATTCTAATCAATTCAATTCCATTTCATTCAATTCTATTCCATTCGAGCCAACTAAAGCCACCATAATTCAATCCACTGCTACTGACTACACCTATTCAAGAAATATTTTAAATGTCAAAATTTTATCCTATATTTAATCGTACTAAACGGGTTAACGGGTTAGAAGGGGTTCAACCCAAATATAACTCGTTTCCTTAACTGATTTAACGTATTTACCCGTTTAATGCCTCGAACCCAATAAAGTTTAACCTAGACCTGCAAATTTCGTATCACCTTATCGTGGGACAATTGCCACCCCAAAATATAACCATGGCGTTTAAGCACAAATTCCTAATTCTTAAGACAATCCGGAAGGTTAATGGTGGTGTATGGTGGCGGTGGCACCCATTTTCTGTCTTAACTTGAGCAAACAAAAGATGGTGATAATTGTTAAGAGATGGAATCTTGAAAACAAAGTAAAATGAAAGTATCAAGAGACGAGAAAAACTTCTCTTTTCTATCACACTCATATTCTCTATGCAATCATTTATATTATAAGACAGAATGCAGTGACTTTCAGGATTTTCTTCTAGTAAACAAGACTGATCAACTACAAACTTAACCTGTACGAAAATTGTTCATGCCCAAATTCTAGGAGCAAACAAGCCAATCAAAAAAAAAAAAACCCATTTCCAAATCTTGGTACTTTTCACACACCAAATAATGAAATGCCAAAATAAAACTTAAAACCATTTTTGTTTCTTTTGTCAGCTGGAGATGAAATCTAAGATGCTTTCACTCAATTTTGCTGCAGAGACAAGGCAGTCTTGATATATTCAATACTAAGAGAAATAGGTTCCTGAATTTTGTCCTGGAATTGTCTTGAACAATCCGCCAAGAATAGTTATAAAAGCACTTAAATCTATTCCAATGTTTCAAACTTTCCACTTCTAAAAAGCAGAAAAAAGAGAGAAGTGCTTTAATGGCTGTTTCTGCTTTGTCTTATATAATTTCCTCCCATCCTGTTAGATGTTCTTCCCCTGGAAGTAACCATGATCCTAATAAGCAAAAGCTGAGATATGTAGGGAATTCTACTAAACCTGCCAAGGTTGATTTGCTGAGCCAAACTGCTGGAGTGGCTAGCACTCTTGTGGCTTCTGTTGCTGATCAAAAGTTGTACATGAACAAAGTTCAGGTTCGGCAAAATATTCCGACAAAGAAGCAGTTTGTGGATCCGTATCGACAGGGACTTATCATCGAAGGAGGAGTTGGATACAGACAGACGGTCGTGATTCGATCCTATGAAGTTGGTGCTGATAAAACTGCAACACTTGAAAGCATTCTCAATCTTTTGCAGGTAATTATCAACTCTTAAAAATAAATTTAAATGAATGAGATTATATGTATTCTTAAAGGTATATATATGTATATGTAGGAAACAGCATTAAATCATGTATGGATGTCTGGGCTTCTGAGCAATGGTTTTGGGGCAACACATGGAATGATGAAGAACAATCTCATTTGGGTTGTCTCAAGAATGCAACTCCAAATCGATCACTATCCAATCTGGTAGGTCCTCCTAAATGAATTTCTACACTGTTTATTTATAGATCATCATTTGACAACTAATATATATATATATATATATATTTACAGGGGAGAGATAGTGGAAATCGACACATGGGTTGGAGCTTCAGGTAAAAATGGCATGAGGAGAGACTGGTTAATCAGAAGCCAAGCTACAGGTCACATTTTTGCTCGTGCAACAAGCACATGGGTTATGATGAATGATCAAACTAGGAGACTCTCAAAGATGCCAGAAGAGGTTAGAGCTGAGATTTCACCTTGGTTTATACAGAAACAAGCAATCAAAGAAGATGTTGCAGAGAGAATCAAAAAGTTGGACGATAAAGCAAAGTATGCAATCTCTGGCTTGAAGGTTGGTAATCATATATATATTATTAATTATATTATTATATATAGCAAAACTCATGCCAGGGCTAGAGAAGCTTTATATTGACTCTTCTGCTCTTTTGTAGCCTACAAGGAGTGATTTGGATATGAACCAACATGTCAACAATGTCAAGTATGTACGATGGATGCTCGAGGTAAAATGCTTATTTTTGCTAAACGAATTTAAAAATAGATATTTTTAGAGAACGCGATAACGTTTTTTTAATCGTAAAACTTTCATTTGTGTCATCTACAGAATATTCCTGACCAAGTTGTGCAGTCTCATCAACTCTCCGGTATTATATTAGAATACAGAAGAGAGTGTTCTAGTTCAAGTATAGTTCAATCGCTATGTGAACCTGAAGAGGACGGAATCTTGAAAGATGGAGTGAAACAGGACAGCAGCTTAACCCTCCTCAACGAATTTTCCTTTCCATCCGAGATTATGGAGGGTGGAGGCTTTATTGGATCTTTCGAAAAGGAACCTTTAAGATATACACATCTGCTACAGATCATGGGGGAGTATGTAAATGAAGAGATTGTTAGAGGGAAAACAACCTGGAAGAAGAAACAGCCTTCTGTGCCATTTTCCAGTTAGAAACTAGTAATAAAAACCCTACACCCTAAACCCTAAAACCTGCAAGTGAATCCTGTCTGAGAGAACCCTCAAACCAAAAATGAAATGTCTCTGAAATAATTTTGTGTAAAAGAGCATTTCTGGCTTTGCACTATTTTCCCAGAAATTTTCAGAATTATGCTGCTGGATTAATGGGAAATTAAGCTTGAATTAAGAGCCAAAAATAAGGTCATGGAGTCCTAGAAATTAAGGTGCAAGAAGTACAGAAGAAGAGTTCAGCATTTATGGGAAAATAAATACAGATTGACGTGTGATGGTGGTACTGGCGATGATGACAAATGCCTCTCATTTCTAGTGATAAACCTGTAAAAATGTGATTTACAATATCTGGTGTTTGTATCATAGAAATTATTTGAATAATGAAGTAAATGTAAATGTAAATGTAAATGTAAGAATTGCTGCCATATATTCTCGACATATTGTCAACATATATTGTAAAGAATCATCCTTGTATTTGTTCTATCATTAATACAATTTCAAGAGATTCACTTGTCCAAGTACTAGACCCCTGAATGTTCTCAGAAGTGCTTCTATAATCAGTTGCAACAAAAGAATCCAATAAAGAAACACTTCTAACAAATGCATTTCACAATTCAATTCCAGAACATTCGATACTGAATCAAGGTTCTGGAAGGGCACTGGATAAAAAATTAAAAATTAAATAATTGAAGATAATAAAATACATGGGAATTCGCTCGAACGAGTTATAGTAAAAAAAAGCTGCCAATTTTGATGATACTGGCAAACTACACTCGAAGCTGTTAAAAGCAATTCGCAATACCTAACAAGAAGGAATTTATATTCTCTGCTCAAGAAAGTAACTGTGATCCATTAACCTAAGGGAATTAGCATTTACAACTTATGAGAATGCTGAATGGTATTTACAACACCTGTGAATACCCATAAGAGCACTAAGAAATCAAAGAATAATTTACCGCATCACCAAAATCATCGTCTCTTTCTTCCCAAACTTTTGTAGGACCATACAGTCAAGAATGTTACAAGGGTAACTCCGGCAGACGTCCAAAAGATTACCATCCATAAGGGCATTGATTTAGGATACAGCCCTGGTAGCAATTACAAAATCCATTATTATTGTTGGAGCAACTCCCCGACAAAACTTAAAACATGACTGAAGCATCATTTTGGCGATACCATGAAAATTGGCCAACTGAGATAAAATTTAAATCAACTCTTTGATTGTAAAGAGATAGAACATACCATGACCAAACTTGATACAAATGAGAAGTTCAATGATGCAAATAGCTAGGGAAAGCCAGCAAAATGCTCCAACCTTTTTCACCGAATTTCTGAAGAATCAACAATGAATGATATTAGATCAATAGCAAAATAAACATAATCATTTCACTATTAACAGCATCCACAATTCAAATGAATATATGAAAGAGAGAGAGAGAGAGAGAGAGAGAGAGAGAGTACCGGTCTTGGAGATATGTATTGTACTCACGAATTGTAGGTATTGCAATAAGCCACCACAAGATCAACCTATAAATTATCACAGGGTTTCGAGGAGGAATCCATAGACAAAACTTTAGGAAGAATGTGTTGAGCTCAACAGTCAAGAAGATAATGCAAAGAGTGAGAACTTGAATGAACCGCCATGGACCAAGCAAGGGGTGCCACTCATCTTTGTCCCATTGGGCTGGTGTAAATTGTCCCAACGTTCGTTTGAACTGACAAAAGTAAACCAAAGTCATTATCATCAATCAAGTGGAAGACTATATCCACATTAAATGAAAGTGCTAGGGTGGGGCAAACAATTTTTTTTTCAACTTTCATGGAGATTGGTTCAGAAGATAATGCTAGTACAAGCCCTTTGGATTTACACTAGTCCAACTAAAAGTTTGCATGAAAGCAGACAAGTTACATAATTAAGAAGTTCGTAACATACTTTCCCAAAAATATTAGGCTGGCGGCTTATACCAACCCACTCGTATGTTTTCCCATCAAAGTACCTAACTGTATGCATTCCAGCCCAGATACCTGCAAAGTTTTCCAAAAGGAACTCGTCATAAATTGTTGCAATTTAAAACTTGCAATCAAAAACTTTAGCACTAAATACACAAATCAATCCTACCTTGTCAGAATACAAATAACAAATTGTAAGAAAAGTAAAAAATACCAGCAAGCGGATGAACAAACATGCAACTTACGTAATCAAATAACTGTCAATTGAAAGTAAATATACATAATTCTTATTATGAGCTACAGCGATCTCACCAAACCAATTGCAGATCAGAATGTCCAGAATAATACTGTCCCACCAGCACTCATTGAAGTTTGCTAACATGTGGCGGAAAGTAAACTGAAAAATGCCAACACATGCTTGAGCTAATACAAATACCACAGGCTTAAAAGGATGTATAATGCAGATAAGCCATCCCAGGCATTAAGAAAAGAACGAAACAAGCTATGAACTTAAGGTGAACAAACTTACCTCCATCAACTCAAATCCAATTGATAAAACCCATAGAAGTGGCTGATTACGGATCAATATAGCCTTGCCCCACCATCCAAAGATATGAGCAACAACAAATTCATCAAAAAGTGTTTCCTACAGAGAGCTTAACAAATCAGAAATCTGTTGTCTGTACGTTGCAGTAATAAAGCACACCAACACCAACAAAAACATGCATAAAAAAGAAAACCAAGATAGACAGGCAGTGAAAGAAGAATTCATACATAAACATTCTTAAACCTGCTTGTGGGGTTTTCAGGCAGATAAATGCGACAATCAGCACCATATGATCTTTCTGGAAGTTCTGCATGAATACACACAAATAATTATTGATTATTTCATATAGGCAATTAATGAGCCAAATTAATATGAGAATTTACAGTTCTGCAAATACCAACAAAATACTAGAAATTTAGAGATGAAAATGAAGATGGAAAATGCCATATTAGCAGAGCTAAGCTCCAAAGCATTACCAACACCAAGATCGGGATGGAGAAACTTCATGAACTGACGGGCATCATCTCGCTTCTGGAAAAGAACAAATGCTAATATCAGTAATCATCCATTCATCTTCAAATCGACACAATAAACATAGAAGTTCTAAAAAGAAAAATAAGTAGAGCAGAACTCATTTAGTGCTCTACGATTTCATTAATATTTCAGTTATGTCTTGTCTGTATGTATAGGAGAAAGAGATGAATAGGTAAACTCAGGTGCGCTAAAACCTAGACTTCAATTAGATTGAGATTTTGAAAAAACCAACCAAAAAATAAAAACATATAAAATAGTGCAGGGTAAAGAAAGAAGAAAAAAGGCCTTCGACAGCAATACCCTGAAGTTCAATCTTACATACAAGCGCGCACACACAAACTGTCTCATTGATTATTAGATTGTGATTTTAAGAAAACCAACCAAAAAAAATAAACATATAGAGATAACTATAAATAGTACAGGGAAAGGAAAGAAGAAAAAATGCCCTCGAAAGTAATAACCCAAAGTTCAATCTTTCATACAAGTGCATGTCACACACACATAATAACAATATAATTGTGCACATGCATGCAACCAACCTGGAAAAGCAAAAATGTGAGTGCCACAAGGTAAACGACAGCCATTCCATGTACTAAACGCCAAATGGCAGGATGTGGTCTGATGAGGACCCTGTAAACAAATATCAATTTTCCATAGTTAAGAGCACATAACTAACAGCACAAAAATTTCGAGTCCCTAGCATTACTTATCAAGGCAATCAAAATTATAAACTCAATCATCTCATAATTCTAACTCTAAAACATGTCCTTCGAAGTAAGTACTCCCTACCAAAATTTCCATCCAACACAAATATAGTGTAGTCAAAACAAATTTTGGATTGAATTTAAGAATCCAAAAACTTACGTAGATGGGGCCTGCAACAAGCAGTAAGCAAGAAAAACTGCAATCATCGCCCATACACCCCTACAACAAACAATACAGATGAGCCTTCTACACATTTTACCCAGTACAAAAGCATTTACTAGAATTATTATTCAAAGAACATCACTCAAATAAACCTTTTCACAGACGTAACAAGATCTCCAGAAGCGCAGCTTTCAGGATCAAGGGCTCCACTTGCCCAACTGAATATCACATCCAAACTTAAGAATAAGAAAATTGTTATCAACAAAATAGAAAAGCAAAATGATGTTAATGAGGCTAAGTATGGTGCAACTAGTTTAAAAGATATACCTTTTAAAAATTTGTACAGTTACTAAGATAATATGCAAACTTTGTCAGTAGTCTTATTTATAAGTTCATAGCTATCAATTCATTGCTTAACTCTCTATATATGTTCTTTGCAAATAAAGCAAATTATTCATTTAAAAATATGCATGTCATGTCTAGGATTTTGGAGTGCTCATCTTCAAGATCCCATATGCATGTTGAGACACAACACTCATACCCATGTCAAAATCATTTATTCTCTAATCTACTAGAGGGCCATTGCTATTAACGAAACAAGATATTTTGCTAAAATCCACAATTGAAATTATTTTGAAGAATGTCACCAGCAACACTCATTATGAAACTGGGGAATGAGGATAGCTGAATCATCATAACTGGCACATTTAAGTGGAAGAATAAACTTCAAGCAGGAGATTAAGTTTACCTAGATCATGTGTACAAGAAAGTGGAAAGATATCTATAAATTACAACCAATCCATTATTAATAAATAAATATGTATACTCAGACCAATATATTTATATATGACTAACAATGCAAGCATTTTATCAGCATCACACTTACATCAGAAAACATGCACCAATAAGCAAGAAGGAAATAGTACGAGGTTGGTAAGCCCATGCCGTCCATGGGTCTAATTCATCAACCACACTTATTAAACCATTTTCTTCACCGCGATGATCCTTTGTCCTCAGTCTCCTGTGACCATTAGGCTCGGTGAGCCCCATATTTAAAAGGCAAAGTGATCACTGCAATCATCAAAGGTAAATCAGAATCGGTAATTTTCTTATCAACAGAAGCACTTCCATACTTGCCACTCCTTACCCAAAAAAAAAAAAAAAGAGGTGCTTACATAACAGTATAATAGTGAAAACTTATATTTTCTACAAAAGCAACGTATGAGGTGCAGATTGAAAAAATCTGCAAATATTGGTAAATATAACATCACCGCATTATGATATAAAGCAATTTATCAATTCTAGCAACAATAATTTAATTCAATGATCAAAGTTGCAAAAGCATTCGCAACACAAGCAAAATACATCATGCATACAATCAATCACATTTGTACTCCAAATATGAAAAGGACAAGAAGCCAAATGTTCTAGTCTAAATACAAGAACTTCCTATACCTGTGCAATACATCATAAAATAATGCAGAATACGATCAAGTATTGTTACCAAAAATCAATAGTCATATATCCATGCAATACAGTTTACCAAAGGTATGGGTAGAATACTATCTGAACTATAGCTTAATTAGCAGTATGTTGATATGAAACAGTCATACAAGTAAATTAAAAAAAGTGAAACTAAAGACACGGTTCAAGTCTCGTTAAATAATGGATCGCCACATTGCCTCTAATAGATAATTATTTTATGCACGAAATCCATCAGCCCAAACAGGCCCACTGCCAAAAATAACATCTATCAAAGTAATAAAAGATGTTATTTGATGAGAATCCAAAACTGAACCAATACAGTCACTTGAGCTGAGGATAGAGCTTGAAGCTTCACCCCACAGCACTATATGAGACTTTAGGTTTTCTCCTTCACAATCACAGATGTTACTTTGAAGACATCAATCCCTACAAGACTCAGAAATGCAACCAATATAATTGTATCGACACATCTCAGTGGAGATTACTTCTAGTACACCTCAATTATTAATCTTATTAACCACAAAACCAGACCAGCTCATCTTGCAGAAAGGGTTGGAGTTGGACCCTACAGATTGACCAACAAGGGCAACCGTTACTCCATACCAGTCATATGACATGACAGTCCACTACCATATAACCTCCCAACAATGGCAGAGATAATATGTCACCATAACCTATCCATCACAATCTATAATCCAGAATTATTCTTCAAATTAATAGAATTGACAACCATCTCTCATTTAACGTAAACAATTTCAACCAACATAGATCAATATAAAGAACCAACAATCTTTAATGCAGGTAAATAATAATTTATGTAGCCTGCTACCTCTTGTAAAAAAGATGAAAAGTGTTAAATGGTAAAAAAAAAAAAAAAATTATTTATGTAACCTATACTAGCTTGAGACAAAGAGCATCAAAATAGAACCTTAAAAAAAACACAGTGACTAGAGAAGACCTACATGAAGTTATTAAAACCCCACATGCCCCCTATAGCTTTACCAACCTGGGGCTGGAATTGCTATCGCTTTATAATGACAAAATGAAACCCACATAACTTTAAATGTGCAAAACCAACCTTAGAACACACGAGACCACACAACACCTAACTCAAAATTCCTACACAATTGCATATAGACACTTAAATAAATGTATAAAATTTATGTAAAACACAAACTAAAACCAACCCAATTCCCTTTGTCAACCTAGATTACTGCACAGAATGAAGCAATCCAACAAAATAAATGAATTAAACATTACATGCAGATCACAAAAGTAGTCAAGTATGCTTTGATCATCTAACTAACAAAACTATAAACACCAAACAAGTTCAATAAAATATCAGTTAACAGACTAACAAGCACATCACTGAAGCTAAATGTAATAAAATTGAAAGAAAAAAAAAAATTAATATAAAAACTGAATCTCAAATCAGTACTTGAATTCACAAAAAAAAAAAAAAAAAAGACATTCATTGCATGTAAGCAGAACCCAGAAAAGAAAAAAGCTTAAATTCCCGGTGTAAAAAAAACACCAAAGAAAAGAAACGTTTTTTTTTTTTTTTTTATCTAAACGCTAAGCAATTAAAAGTGAAATTGCTGTTTATTGCCAAAAAAAAAAAAAAAAAAAAAAAAAAAAAAAGGGCGATATTCCTGTTAAAGTTAAAAGAAAACAATTACGTACACGGAACCGATTCAGAAACGGAGACGACGACGACATGGACACCGTCGTCGAGAAGCCAATACATACATAAGCGTAAACAATACGTACATGCGTAGAAATACATCCTTCAAACAAATAATATACACAAACAGAAAAAAAATATATATATATTAATAAATTTAATAAAAGCGAGAGAGAAGAGAGAGAGAAAAAAAAAAAAAGGTGGCTTGAAAAGGCAAATGAAGTATTTCCACTTACGTAGCACAGAGCGAGGCTGACAGACAAAAGGAGATGAGCCCTAGCCGTACGATTGGAGGGACGAGAAGATTGTGTCCGTCGGATCAATCCAAAGCAACCGCTTCGTCGTTCAATACAAATCAATAATAATAATAATAATAATAATAATAATAATAATAATTCTGGATTGGAGAGATTGAGAAGAACAAATAGAGAAAGTGAGAGTTTAACAAAAAGTTTAGAAAAAGAGAGAAAGATAGGGTCTGGTTTATTTTTTGGCTTTGGTTGTGGTCTGTGCTTTAATGGAGGTCCTTAAACCACAGCGCAACAAATCTGAATCAAACACTAAAAGTGATTTATGATGATGATGATTATTAGTAGTAGTTGTTTTTCGTGAGAGAGCGAGAGTTGCGGCAGTGACTGAACAGAGACACTAGACTAGTGCAAGCTTTTTTGTTTTTCTGATTCTCTTCTCTCTCTCTCTCTCTCTCTCTCTGTGTGTAATTTAAAAAAAAAAAAAAAAAAAAAAAAAAAAAAAAAAAAAAAAAAAAACAGGCTGAGCGGCGAAAAGGCGATGATGCGCGAGGGAGAGAGAGAGTGAATTGGTACGACGGTCAAAGAGAGATTTTTGAAGATGTGTTTTTTTTTTTTTTTTTTTTATTTATTTATATATGGGGGATATTATTGTGGATTTTCGAAATTGCCCCTCTGAATATTCTTGATTTGTTCTAATCTTTAATTGGGGATAAATACTATATAAGTCCCTCAAATTTGAGATAAGTGCAGATAAAGAGCAATTCAGCATTTGTTTTTATTTGAAGTATTATATAAATTCTGAGTTTTTTTTTTCACGATGAAGACTCGAACCCGCAATCTCATGGTGCGGTTGTGAGGAGTATACCACTAGATCAATCTCATATCGTCAGTAATTATACACTTATTTTTGAACTATTACAATATTTCAATATTAGAGGAGAGGTACGATTCGAACCAATAACCTCTTGAATGAAAGTGTGTGGAGCTTACCATTGAATCAACCTCACATTATTAATTATACAATTATTTAATAACACCTTATCTTCTTAGATTTTAAAGTAGACTTTTGTTGACTAAAAAAATTGCTAGTAGTTATTAAAATTTAAACCTTTAGCCTCAGTTCCACCGCCAAATATTGTATTTAGTTTAACTTTAAAAAATATATATACATGTAATTGTGCTCATAACCCATAACTTCATAGATAAAAATGTACGAGGTTTATCACTGAGCTAACCTCATCTTATCTAAATTTATATATTCCACTGCAAATATTGAAAACGCCCATTTCATCAACATGTTAAAACTATGAAAGATCTGAGTGAATAAATATATACTTATTCTCTAATTGGACTTTTGTAAAATTCATGGGGCTTTCGGTGTATTTACCTCAATCTTTGGATTATTGATTTGATTCATTTTTTAAAGGTGATTATTGATTTGATTAGATGCTTTGCTGTGATTGTGATTGGACATTTACTGATTTGTCCACACTACTTGGGTTTTGTGTGGGAATAAGAGAAAGGTTTAAAGTAAAGATTTAGAAAGATTTACAACTTTTTCAAGTTTATCATTTAGGAATCAAAGAATTCTCTAACTTTTAACTTTTGTTTTTTTCTTTTTTAAAAATTTTCATTGTATTATCTTCCTTCAATTTCATGTTTACGTACTTTTCTTTTTAATGTTTCTTTCTTTCTTTTTTATTAACTAACCTAAAATGCATTTAAGATAATTTCAATTTCTCATTTTTTTTTCTTTGATATATATTTTTGAAATATCATATAAGATTTGAATATATAATATTATAAGATTGAATAAGTATTCTTACCATCAAACCACATTAGATAATAGTATATCGAAGATAAAATGTGAAGATATAGTCAATTAACAGATATGTCATTCTTGTACTGAATATCTAATATTTTTGAACGATTTATTCATACCAAATAGTGAAATAAAGGTAGATTTTAACAAAATACCATGAGCCTAAGATTATGTAAATAAATTTGATTACATTTCAACTTTCATCGTTCGTTGACGATACTACTAAATTCAATACATTTTTCATTGTTAGAAACTCATTTCGAATAATATGTAATAAATATATCATATTATAATTTATATGATAGTTGTAAATCACTTATTATGTAATTTTGACATCTAAATTTTTCTCATTTTTGATTATATACTTTTTTATTACATATCATCTCTATAACTTTACAAAATTAAACTAGAGAATTAAATTTATGTAATTATGTAATACTTTAAAAAATATATATCGGATTTATACTCGAATATTGGATGGGAACCAACAACTCATAAGGCATTTTATCATTTATGGGTTTTGGCTATAAATTTCCATTCAACAACCATTACAATTTTACAAACAAAAGCAATAAATACAACAACTTGCTTTTTTTTTTTTGTTGAGAAAACTATTAAAGTATTATTATTAATTATTAATATTCTCTAGTTAAAAATTAAATATGAAAAGGAAGGCCATTAAATAATTTTGTTGTAAGCATTAATGCAAATAAATAAATAATATTTATTATGGTTTTGTAGTACAAGAAAGGTCAAAATTCATTTTCTCTTCCAAATTGGACCAAATTAAAAAGGCTAAAAGGGACAAGTCGAAAAGGATAGTGGGCGACAGAAGAGAATAAAAGACTAGTAGGGGTACCAAAAAGTTTTTTTTTTTTTTTTTTTTTGATTAATAATAAATAAAATAATATTTTTTTTCAAAAAAAATGAAAAATACTAGGAATATTTTTAAGTGATAAATGATGAGGTGGATGGGACCACAAACAGGCCGTCAAGCACCCAAGCCTTGGACCAAGCAGCCCAAGAAGACCCAATTTTATTTTATTTTTATATTTTGGTATATTTTTTACTAGAAAATGAAGATCTTCGAGTTCGGTGGGATTATAGTAGTAGATAATATAATGAAAAGTAATTTGGTAGGGAGAAATAAAACAAATTCACTTTTACTTCTTTTTAAACTAATTCTATGAAGAATATCCTACAAGCTATCCAATCATTATTTAACCATTAAAAATTATTATTAGTTTTGTGTAAATTGAAAGAAATATATTAATTATTAGAACTCATAAATATTCTAACAAACATTTAAAATATAAACTTCGTCGGTCGCACGCCCGTACCATTGCTAAAATATCGGAATCCCATTAAAATTTTAAAGTTAAAAGTACTTGAACGAGAACAGTACTTGAATGGGTGACTTCCGAAGAAGTTACCGTATTTCACCTTTTTTAAATATATTTATATATTGAAATAAACCTTGTTGAGAAAATATTCCATACCAGTCAAGGTAGGCCATGCAGAGGTTTTAATAAAGGCAACAAGAAATAGCCCACAAGCCACCCTCGCCAACAAAAGTTGAAGAGATAAATGACAACCAAAAACATACTTCCATTAACATAGAGACAATTTTTGTCAAACTCATAAAATTTCATTCTTCTCCATTAATTCTTTTGTCTATATAATGTGTATATTAACATGTACATTTTTTTAATTATGATTTAAACATTCATATATTGTGTTTAGAAGTGCTTTTTTTTCGTATTGAAAAAAAAAAAAAAAAAAAAAAAACCCTTAAACAAACGGGATTAATATCATTCGACTTCAATATCATTTGTTCTAAATATGAGGGTTTGTCATTTACTCTTCTTCTCTATCACTGGATTAATAGTAAATTGGATTGATGAATATTGAAGTCGCTAATTTAACTATTTAAGTCAAATTTTTAAGTTTATTTAACTTTATTCAAGCTAAATAAAATAAAATTATATCGTGTGTGTTTTATAGTATTTATTAGAGTTTTTGTTTTTGAAGTATATATATATATAAATTTCTAATTTAATTTTTTAACTTCAATATTTCAACCACTCACGTGCTCATGTCATTAAAATAAAAAAAAATAAAAAATTGGAATTTAAATTAATATAAACCCAACCCTTTTATTATTGTCAAAATATCTTTCAAGTACTTCAGAATGTCTAGTGTTCACTTGAATGATAATAAAGCACTTTATCACTTATCAGTGCTTTTTTGAAAAGAAAAAAAAAAAGAAAAAGAAAATTGTTTTAAAGAGAGAAATGTTTGAGGTGTTTATTTTTATAAAAGAACACTTTATGAATAATTACACTTTTTTTCATGGGACAATTTCATTGTCATCATTGAACTATGACAACTTTTTATTTTTTATTGTTCAAATATTTATAGTTTATTTACCGACGGATGTGTTTTAATTGAATAGCATTTTAATAAGAAGATTAGTGGGACTGTTCCATTTAAGTTTTTCTCAATTAATAAATACCATTCGAAAATGTATATTTTATTGAAGATTTTTTTCATTTTATTCTTACAGAAACACACTTTTGTACAAAAATACTTATAAAAAAGGAATATTACCATTTAGACCTCTATGTTTTTTTTTTTTTTTAATTATCTAATTTTTACTCACTTATTCATTTTTTACTAGATTGATCCCTATGTTTTCAAAAATCATTCAATTTGATCCCTCAAACTAGAATTTGAAGGTCAATTGTCACAGAAAATACAAAATGACATTTTTTACCCATAATTTAAAATCAAAATAAAATAAAATATTTTCTTAATTTTATTTATAATTATATATTAATTTATCAAAAAAATTTAAAGGGAAAGAAATATAAAAATTATTTTCTTATATTCAAACCCAAACCTAAATTCAAACCCAGCCACCGCCCAAATTCGAAATCAACCACCACACCAAACCCATACTCAAAATCAACCACCATACCAAACCCAAACCTAAATTCGAAATCAATCACAGACATAGCCACCATACAACCTAAAACCTAAATTGAAGCAACCCATAAATGAAACCCAAAAATTTATCAAAAAAGAAAAAGAAAAAGTGAAACCCATAAATGAATTGAAACCCAGATCTAGAGAACCTAACTCCAAACCACCACCACCACCATCACTAAAACCAAACCCACCAAACCCTCCACATCCTAACACCAAAACCAAACCCAGAAAACCCAACACAACCCTTAAACCTATCAAGCAAAACCTACCTACCAGGCTGCCGCCGCCACTATCACCACCGCCATTCCTAAATCCAACCACTGTCGGCGGCCAAACAAAGCCCAAACCCAATTCTGGTTCAGATCGCCTTTTTGGTTCGAACCAGATCTTGGTTCGTTTTGTGGCGGTTGGCGGGAGATGGATTTGAGTAGCTTCTTATGGTTTTCATGGAGGTCAGAGAGAGATCGAGAAAGAAGAGAGAGAGGTGGGTTTAGAGAGTGATCGAGAAAGAGAGAGAACGAGAGAGAGAGAGAGAGAGAGAGAGAGAAAAAGAGAGATTATTGAATCTGATGTTGATTGGGTTTAGGTTTTGTTGATGGCTGGGTTTGATTTTTATTGGAGATCATCAATGAAGAATTGATTTCCAGCCACCACAAAGAACTGATTTTTGCTGGGATTGGTTTTAGGTTTCCAGAGAGAGATATATTTTATTTTAATTATTTTAATTTTTTTTAATTTTGTAAATGTTCTTTTGTTTATAATTTTATAATTTGTATTTATATATTAATTTAATTTTTATTATATATATTTATATTTATTTGTGTGTCGACACGTGGCATATCATCGTTTAAAGATAAAAATACCATTAAAACTGTTTAATTTGACTAACTGTTGACTCATAGAAGGACGAAATTGAGTGGTTTTTGAAAACATAGGGACCAATTCAGTGAAATATGAATAAGTGAGTAAAATATAAATAATTCAAAAAAAATTAGGGACCTAAATGATAATATCCCTATAAAAAAAATAATAAATAAATAAATAAATAAAAAACAATATTGTTAAACATGTACATTGATTCCAATTAAGTTGGTATCTTGGATATACACCATACTGAGATTACTAAATTGGGTTTGTGCCCTTCTCTCTAGGGAACAGTACCCACATCACATGCAGTTCTGATTAATGTTTATCTGTAGGGTTCCAACCTGAAAAATGAAATGAAAATAAATAAATAAATAAATAAAACTGAAATAGTTTGTTGGTCCAGCTAGAAGAATGAAATATTGAGTTGTTTCTATGTCCAACAGTGCCCAATAATTATGGCACCCAGGGGATCCACACTGCGGTTCCTCAAGGCTTAGTGGTGGTAGAGGTTGTGGCGGTGTCTATGTCTATGCCTATGTGACTATGTCTGTGTCCGGCTCCACCTGACCTGGGCCCCGTGTAGTCACCCAATGAGCCACATGGCAACATCTTTGTGGGAGGTGCACCATGAATCGAGTGCATGCGAGGAGACTCTCTCTAGTCTCTACTGGGACTAGGTCAGGTCCAGCTGATCAGGTGGTTGTTGCTTTATTACATTTGCCATGTCAACCACTACTAATAATTCTATTAATTAGTTCTTTCAAAAATAAAATAAAATAAATATTTCTATTCATTAAATTTTCCATTTATATGGTTTTAATGATCAAATCTCTCTTCAAAAAAAAAAAAAAAAAAAAAAAAAAAATGATCAAATCAATCATTGGATTTCGGTGCTTATAATATAATCAATTGGTTTATAAAGATCACCCAATAATAAATATTAAGAATGCAAATATGCATTTGGAGAAAATTAAGTACCATAATACATATATATATATATAAAGTTAGAAAAACGCTTTCCAATACTATTATCGAATGTTAATATAGAGATAATGTAGCAAAAAAAATTAAAAGAATATGAAGTTGAGTTTCTAATTTTAGAAACTCTCGTAGAAATGATGATTAGAATTTCTAACTTTTTCCATCAATAAAAGCATCTCAAATGCAAATATGTATTTTTAAGTATCATAATAAAACATTTATTTCACTATTTCTCCTCTATTATTTTGCAACTAAATGAGCTCTAATATTATAGGTTGAAAAAGTTAGAAATCTTAATCGGCATTTCAAGGAGAGTTTCTAGAATTAGAAACTCAATTTCATATACTCTAACTTTTTTTTTTTTTTTTTGCGCCACATCATCTCCATATTAAAATTCGATAGTTATATGAAGAGAGTTTTTCTAATTTTTTATCTATCTATCATATGTGACACTTAATTTTCTCCAAATGTATATTTGCATTGGAGATGCTATTAAAATAAAAGAGGAGAGATAGTGAAATAATTGTTTGAGTAATTGGCACAAATACCCCTCGACTCTACAGTCGGGTTTTGCCAATAAATGAGAGTTTGAGGGGTTTAATTTTTAAAATAAATAAAAAATTAGGGGGCAACATGCGAATTCACGTATACTTCATGGGGCATTTGTGCCAATTAGAGGTTTTATTATGATTGATCATAAAATGTATACATATTAGATTTTAGATAATTGCATTGGAGATATGAATATGTATTTCTCTAATTTTGTTTCTAAAGTGGGTCTATAATGAATAAAAATGCTGACGTGACACTAGTTAGAAACTAAAAAATACATATTTGCATAAGAGCATTTCCAATGCAGTAATGGATTGTGAAAAAATTATACCTCACATAGGACAAATAGACATTGTATTTAAATATGTCTCTCAGATGCAGTTGTTGCTACGTAATGCCAAACTGATGTGGTAAAAAAAAAAAAAAATTGACATTGTCAAGTTGAATGTCTGCTTTCAGATGCTCTGTTAGACAACTATATTGGACATGTCATTAATAAATTAAAATTCAAACAGTAGTATTGTAGACAGATTTTTTATTTGGTTGTTTATCAAGTAGATTTCTATACTCACATATGAAGCAAATTTCTTGATAGTGTTGACATGATAATAATTATTTAAATGCAAACTACTTTTATATTGGAGTCCAATGCTCAAAGGATTATTGAATTTAATATGAAAGCAATTTAAATAAGTGATTTTCGATAATATCATGGTACCAATAAGTTAGCTAATTTTTTTAATTAATATAATGTATGGAATATTATATTTATTGAAAAATTAAACTTAAATTCTGAATGATACTGTATTAAAAAAAAATGTAAAATATTTCATTTTGGATTTACATTTATGCACATAAATGATTAATTACATTTTACTTAGAAAAAAAAAAATCAATTGTTAGTTTGTTCTATATTTTCTCTCCAATTCATTGTTAGGATTTTTTAAATTTAATTTAATTCAATTAAATCAATCAATTCATAGCAAACAAATTAGTTTTAATTTATCACGACGACTTTAATTGATCGGTTTGGATTTTACATGTTGGTTTTACATCCTATCCACAAAAATGTTTAATTGCATTTTACTTATTTATAAATATAAATATATATAAATTTGATGTTTTTTTTTTTCTCCTTAGGTTAGTCCAATTTTATTAATATATATATATATATATATGAGTGAGTCTCTTAGAAGTGATATATTATTTTGATTTCGGTAAGAACCTTAATGAAATCGTATCGATTTTTATGAATTTTGATCTGGTTTTTTTTTTTTTTTTTTTTTTTTTTTTTTTTTTTGTGGATGATAAGTTTATTGAAACCTACATATAAAAAAAGAATTGAGAATTTTCTTAAGCACTAGAAATATGCTTCTTGATTTTTCTTATATTTGGACCATTTTTCTGATGCCTTTATATTTAACAAAATCGGGATAAATAGTTATAGTGCTCATAGGTACATTTCATTGAACTTATTATCCATAAAAAAATTAAAATTAAAATTCATAAAAATCGATATAATTTCATCAAGGTTCATACCAAAATTAAAATAAGAGATCTTTTATGAGAGACTCACTATTATATATATATATATATAAAGAGTAATGTTAGTTTGTTAAAATTTGGAGTCCAAATGATGTGTCATCACTAAACCCCAATAATTTCAATTATCCAAATCTAATATTGAGAAATCAAGAATGTCACATCATTTTGACAACAAATTTAGATTGTAAAAAAAAAAAAAATCAATTTATTGTGAAGAAATGTTATGACGATTTTAATCGATGGATCTAGATTTTTGTATTAGAAAAACCAACATGATCCATTCAATTAGTAGACTATGTCAAGCATATAACAATTAAAAGACATTATGATAAAAAAAAAGTTGTTTGGATGCTTGGAATCTCAATCCAAACCCTATTTAAAACTAAAAAACAAGAAAGAAAATGTCACCATTAGCAAAGAAATTGGGGTTTAGTAGGGTTGGGTAGTCTAGGCAAACCCACCACCCAAAATTAAACTGTGAGCAAAAGTAGCACAGTCCAATTTGCTTGAACTGACCAAACCATTCAAATTCAATCAATTTCTTTTTCCTTTTTCTTTTTACTTTATATCCTACAACAACACTTGCCTCCACTAGCCCACTATTTGCCCTTCTACACACACAAAAATTTCCAACATAAACATGACACCCTCCTTCAACTTTATTATTTTGGCTTTGTATGTAACTTGTCATGGAACTCACTATCACAACAAACTAACACAATGTGACCCAAATAGGCCCTTCTCTCTCCCTTTAACATTCACAACATTGCACATAATCCACACATTTAAACCTCAAAAATAAAATCATAAGGGTCCCTCTAACCCTAGTGTCCATTTCCAAGTTCTCGAATTAAGTGGTCGATTCCATCAATCCAACCCAACCGTGGCCCGACACATCGGCCAACGGTACAGCATAACGATTGGGACATGTCTAAAATAATCGTCGTGGCACGGTCGGTAGTCACATTTTAATTTTTGTGTCACTTGGAGCACAAGTCCTAGTCCTATAGTTGTAATGTGCAAGTTTAAGTGAGTTACAACTTACAAACAAGTACAAGAGTGAAAGGATGATGGAAATTCCAGACAATAACAAATAATGGGGCATTGATTTCTGGCCTCAAATTCCTCTCTAATACTTAGCAAATCTTTGAATTAATGAAGCCCAAAAGATTTATTTATTTATTTATTTTTCAATAGAAGAATGAATAATATGGACAAGAGAGGAGCATACTTTTCCCAGCCTGTCTCTTAGCCATTTGTTCAGATTCCACTCTTTTCAAAATTATTTTTTTACCTAATCGATTTGGACTAACCCACAACAAGCACCAAAATCGATGTTACATCAATGTGTAAATTATGATTTATTTATTTATTTATTATTTTTAAAAAAAATAATGGTCACATGACTAGAAACATATGGTCAATAAGGGGTTTTTATTTTTTGTGGTTAGATTCAGAGAAGATATTTTTTATTAATCTATTTAGTGGTTTTTTTTTTTCTTTTTTTTTTTTTGGGTAGATGACAAAAAAGAAAAAAAAAAAAAAAAAAAAAGAAGCCCTTGGAAAAGAAATAGACATATAAAAAAAAGTGACTGTAGTTACATCTACCAATTTAATAGTTTACATTCACATGTTACAAAGTCAACTTGAGTCACGGATTTGTACCGAGTACCGACTCTTTTCTTTCTCTCTCTCTCTCTCTTTTTTCCTTATCTCTTTTTCTCTTTTTAGATTGGATTGGATTTTTACTTTGAAGTGTTTTGAAATTTTATCTGATTTGGATAGGGACTGTTTTAGTACATCATCCAACTTTTAATTAAACTCAAGCTATCCATATAATTAAGTATTCGGTTGTTAAAATTCTTCTTGTTCAACAAATCTCACGCACATCAAAGTTTCGACAAATTAAATTCTTTAATTATTTGACAGTAAATACACACCCCCCAAAAAAAATAAAAAATAATAATAATAACAAAACAACCTTTTGAATATCTAAAAATATTTTTAACGATATTAGAAATATTCATCTTTATAGTATCTATCATAACTCATTATTGAAAAAAAAAAATAGAAAAAAAATATTCTGGGCCCATGTTATCTTGATACAATGATACCCCTTTTATTTGAAAAATTATGTTCAATGATTATTGAATGTAATCATGAAAAAAGAAAAGGAAAGAAGAAGATGAGATTAGTTCAATAATAAACACCCTTACATTTACACCACGTGGTTACAGGTTCAAATCCTCTCTCTCCTTAAAAAAACCCCAAATTTATATAATATTGTAGTATTTTTTTAAAAAAAAATTATGAAAAAAATGTTTGTGATATATAAGTTTGTAATATATTATTGCACTTGCACATCTCCCTCGTAGCTAAGTGTTGTGCATTCCATTTGTGATGGCCAACTTCAGCCTATGGCCCAAATGAAAGCCATAACCTTGGTCGATACTCCATCCAGATATGCCCAAAAAATGTTTAGAGAACATTTACTTTGTGTTCATATACAATTCTTTGATTATGAAAACAAAAGAGAATCATACGTTTGTTTACCTTACATGGAATTGCATCGAAATTTTGGTCATTAACTTTTTGAAAACTATTTCCATATCACCAATCAGACGACGCTCATTTGCGTTCCCTGCAAATGATAGTCTGTACATGCAGTCATATATGGAACAAGAAGAAAAAGAGGTTGTTCACTCTTTATACAGTTTTAACTCTTTTAAGGCACAAAATTCCATCACAATACAACAATGTTTACAGGCCCCTCCAGATGATGTTTATATACACAGTAAAAATATATATCAAGTCTGAGCTAAGATCTCATTTTGTATAAAGTATTGACATACCATGAAGCAATTCCCAGTTTGTTTGTTGTCACAGTGCCAGTCACCATTGATCACCTGCCCCAAAAGCAAAATGGAGGGAGACAAAATATATCTATCCTGGTCCATTGACTTCTAGCTAGCTGTATGTTCATATGTCTAGAGGCAGGTGATAGAAAAATAATATTGATTCCAAATTCTAGCCCGAACCTGCAACATTGATTTAATTGTTTATGTTCAACCACAAGGATATACCGATAGAAAGTCTCGATTCTGGCAACCAGAATTTTTCCTCTTCAAGAAGTAGGTACCATAAGCTAATGCACATTGCTTTCTAGAAAAGCACTCATGGCAAACTTGAGCAAGTTAGTCTAGAAATGCTCCTTCTTGCTTTTCTTCAACATCATTGACATGTGATTGCTTTTCTTCAACAGCATTGACATGTGATTGATATATTCAAGGCCGGTTTGGGTCTCGCCCATTAGCCACATCAGAGCCTCTGCCGCAGCGTCTTTTTCTGCACTCTTCTTATTGCTGCAAGGTTGCCCCATTATTTGCATTCCATTGAATTCCACCAAAGCTTGGAATTGGTTGCTCATCGATTGTTTTGTTTTGTAGGTTGGTGCAGCATATCCTGCCCTGGTGAGCAATGTCTGGAGCTGACTCTTAGAATTATCACCACCAGGTCCACTTTCAGTCCTAGAAATCAAAGCTGCTGACACCTGGCTTTCAGTCCTTGAAACTGGCTGTGTTGCAGTAACTAACGGCTTGGAGGGCTGAAGCACCTGGCGACCAAACACAAATCTGCCCTCACAACGATCCTCCGAAACCAGCAATTGTACAGCAGATAGGAGGTCATGATGAGTGTGCATGTCCATTCTGGGATTGAGTAACTGCACATCACCAGCCACTTAATGAAATTAAACAAGCTAAGACAATATAAATTATCCAGAGACACGCAGACAACTCATTTACAAATTAACTTCCATGTGCATGTTTGATAAAGATATTGCTTACTTTATTCTGAATCAATTCATCAAGTTCTCTCCTTACGCGTACATACATATTAGCAACAGCGGGGTTCATAAAGAATTCCAAATATCCTCCCATCATTTTCAAGTGGCCATCCTGTTATAGCATCATAGCAGCCCAGATAGTCATTACAGAATTAAATAATAAGCTCACGCAGCTCTTTGGCAAATGAGAGATTAAGTTATTAGACAGAAATGGAATGCTTACCACATCTCCCTGTGAGATGCTTCCGCCAAATAGGAGCAGCACCGAATCACAGACAGCTGTTGAGTCCCTAAGGAAAACAGAGTTTACTTTCATCTTCTCGTTGAAAACCAGCCACGGATATGGAATTTCAGATTCCCGAGCATTAACTGAATTCTAGGGAAATGAAATGAACATGAAATTAAAAATGAAGCAAAGAAGACAGGAGACCTCAGTAGATAATTTAGTATGAAAATGAAACAATAATTTGGATGGGGAGACTTACAGAGTATAGAAGCACTTGGCCATCCTCCATAGTTTTCAGAGAAAATGACTTCAAATTGTGCTGCATTTACATTAGGACTCGCGAAATTAGACAAGTACACAAATCATAAATCCTTGTCATAGAAAAGGAAAAAAACAACAAAAAATTAAGCTCCAAGTACTGAAACCACGATCAAAGCTATCCATAGTTTTCATTTTTCATTACAGCCAATCCTAAATCAATTTTCCATTTTGATAACTACAAGTTGCCTCGTTATAGTGTAAAATGACTCCATGAGATGTACGATGGACAGCAAACATCAACGAGATTATATATTAAGTAAATTCAACAAACTCACCACAACAGAGCAAATTCCAGGATAAAGACCATAACAGATAACTGCTCGGATGAGTACAGAGATGTTTTTTGGTCTCTCGTTTCTTTTCTGATGTTCATCATGGTTCGATGCATTGAAGATGGTTGTGTTGCAATCAATGAGACCAGCATCCTTGAGCAAAGAAAAAAATTCTTTTCGAAGAGAATCAATAGCTTTCAATGATTGTACTGAAAGAAAGTTATCCCAACAGTATTCGTTCCCAGCAAGGTCTCTTTCAGCTTCTCTCCATCCCTCGTAGGCCCGGACAAGTGCAAGGTGATCACTATAATCCCTGGAAAACTGAGATTTTGCAGCCTCTGCAAGCTACAAAGAAAAGAAAAGATACACTGAATGCACTTCATAATTTTAAGCATTATAAGCAAACATTTACATAACATTTACTATGATTTCATTTTGTAAGTAGCCAAAATATACTTCCAACAAAAGAAGTTATAATTATAAAGCAGCCTCTCTCCCTTTCACAAAGTATAAAATGTTTTAAATATATTGATCATTTACTGACTTTTAAGGAGCACAAAATGATGGGGAAATGAATTTGCTTAGGTAATTTTCCTTGTGCAGTTAAACAAGGCTTATCCCTTGCATGATTCAACTGGCAACTAGATGTTACTGGTCAATGTAGAAGCAAATATATTACAAAGTAATGGCCCAGTTGCTTCAAGATTTCCCATTACCATAACAGATATATAACTAGGAGCAGAAAATTTGGAATCATCCATGCCTCAGAATTTAAATGTAAAACCTTTATGCTTCCAAAACCATGCTAGCAATACAAAGTTCCCATTTCAGCAGAATTCCAAAAATTTTAATGCAAGATTTAAAGAGAGCTTCCAAAGGAGGTAATTGTACAGTTCTAGAACAAGGAAGCTCGTTAGACAGAATGCAGAAGAGTACTTAATAGCTCTGGTGCACTTGAAAGTTGAAACAAAAGAGTGGTACTAATCCTGATTGATGCAATTTGGTCAAAAGCCTCAAGTAACAAAGCCTTGGGAATAACACTCGTGCAGTTACTGTGTTAAAATGATTTTATATTTTCAAATAGGATTTCCTAGAAAAAAAACCATCAAAGAAAGATTAATGATTCATATAAATCACTTAATGGGAAATAACCCAAGCGAATTAGTGAGGGAGTAATCCTGTCGGATAAAGAAAGGAGAAAGTGAAAGGGGCAAGGTGGAGATGAACAGAACTGCTCATCAAGCCCCTGCTCACCTTAATCCCTTAGATAAGAAGAGGGGGTACCATAAAGGCATAAACTAGGGGGTACTTGATTTGCACCTGACCATGGTAGGCATCTAAATAATCCTCTACCCCAGTACCCCTTAATCTAAAAGTACAGATGAGAAGATCACTCACATCTTTCTTGTCCAACGGTGCTAAGAAAGGATCTCTAACACTAAGGCCAGCGACAATAGTTAATACTGGATCCAGGCAATTGAAGATAGCACCTAATATGAGCATCTTTCCAAGCTTAGGCTCCATTGGAAGCATGGTCAGATATTGTCCTGTCAAATAAAAATGAGGCTTCAGTGAGTATAAATACTGTTGAAAAGAAAAATCATCAAGTACTTCTATTATAATTGCAAACAGAACTAGAAAAGGAAAAACAATATAATTTTCCCTACCTAGAACTGTCAGATCTTCATTCTGGTCCAAGGCTCCAATGATTTTTAAATATTCAATAGCATTTTGAACCTACCGATAAAGATTAATAAAATAAAGTGAAATGAGGAAGACATGCAAAAAGTTCACTTAATAACTTCTCCACAGGAAACTAGTCACAATACAACATATCACATATCCACATAAAAAATAAGAAAACAAAAAATTAGATTAACACTTACTGCTAGTAACTCGGGTGACTGCAGAGCCCTAGATAAGAACTCAGAAATACTCCCAAGTTTTAAGCTTTTGATTTGCAAACAGAGAGACTGCAGAGGTGTCCGCAGAATTTCTGGAAGCTGATATTCTGCAAAAGCAGAATGTACACATCTAGGATAGAGATGGTAACATTCTCCTGGTTGAACACGGCCAGCCCTTCCTCTTCTCTACATAATACATAAAACAAGACAGACAAAATCTATTTAGCTAATTTGATGGATGAAGCCTTAAAACAGATGAACACTTCAGATTTATTTATATTAAAACTGGCTCTATCAAACAACATGTGCACATATACTCATATAGAGAAGGACAATGCCATGAACATTCAATCGAGAACCAAAATTGATCTTGCTCTTGATGGCATGTCAATATAAATAGCAAGATATGAATATTACACCTATACCTGGTTAAACACTCTTTTTTCGTAAGAAACATATAAGAATACAATATATATTCCTCTCTCTTCTTTCACTTTATTTTATTAAGGGAAAATTGCAGATACATCCCATGAGTTTAATCAATATTGCACTCAGCTGCAACTTTTGTCAAAATTGCACATACTTTCCCTGCTTTTCATTAACTAAGTGTTAATTGACTAAAATTAATTAACTAACAATTTTTTTTTTTTAGTTAATTGACAATTCTTGTTCTTGATCATTTTTTAAAAAAAAATTAAAAGACTTGTACGTACTTCATTTCAATTTTCCATTAATTTGTCTCTAGTCTCTACAATCCTCCCATGGAAAAGAATTTTAATTTTCTTAAAAAAAAATATTTTTTTTTTTTTAAATAAAAAAATTGTTAGTTAATTAATTTTATTATAATAAAATCTCAAAAATAATTATTATTATAATAACATAATTAATTCAGGGGTAATTTAGACATTTTAAATTTTATAGTCAGTCAAACTGTCAATTAACACTTAGTTAACGAAAAGCATGGTAAGTATGTACAATTTTGGCAAAAGTTGCAGCCAAGTGCAATATTGATTAAACTCATGGGATCAATATTACTCTAGCCCACTTAAGGTAGAGTACAATTATTTGATCATATCATTCAGGTAAAGTTGTCACTTATCTATTAATAGAGGCAGATTCAGTCTTTTCAGTACACAAAATTTTCTCGTCATTCCTAATTATAACTTATATATATGGAGCTTACTGCAAACTAATTTCAAAATTGATCTGATTTTCTAAACATATTTCTTTTGTTATGTGATATTAAATAACTAAGACATCACCTTGAAGTTGCAAATGCTAAACTGCTTCTATAATTCATGTCAGCCATAAAATTTAACATGCTCAAACTAATATCACTCACTTCAGGTATACTCACAATGAGTTTTAAAGCACAATGTCTTCTCATAGTTCATGAGAGCACAATTTTAAATAATAATAATAGTGAATGCCAGAAGCAACATGTGAAAAAATAATTTTGCAAAAGTCAGAGATCAAATTTTGAACAGAATGAAGACCTTACTTGTTGAGCAGAAACTTTAGAAATCCAGGATGGAAGCAAACAAGACGTGTTATTCAGGGCATCATAGGAAGTCTCCTTCGCCTTGCCACAGTCAATGACAAATACAACATCATTAATGGTGATACTTGTCTCAGCTATATTAGTAGTAAGCACAATTTTCCTCACTCCAGCTTCAGGCTCATCAAATATCAACCTCTGCAAGCATTTCAAATATATCTTCTAAGATTCTGTCCTTTTTATTTTTTCTCTTAGGGAGAGGGGGTAGGGGAGCAAAAGAAAAAAACTTCTATTCTATTAGAAATGAATAGAAGCATATGTAATAACAACTGAAAATATGTTCCCACATGACTAAAAAACCCAAAAAATTGAACAATTAATAAATAGCAACTTTACCTGCTCTGAACTAGCCATAGAACCATGGCAAGTAAGCAACAAAACTCGACTTGGATCTCCTAAAATTGGATGAGCTAGTAGCTTATCCTTCAGAGAATTTATATCATCCCACCCAGTCATAAAGACTAGAACAGCACCGGGCCTTTCTTCCTCACATATATGACATAAGATATATTCTATGAGATTAAAACCAATACAATCAGGATTCCAACACGACAAAGACTCCTGTGTCTGAGGGCTATACTCCTTGAAGTTGGCTTCTTTAAGTGCATCCTGATTGCATAATTCCCAAAAATCAAAAATAAAATGAGGAACTTGTAATGCATTTAATACACCGGTAAAAGCTATATAAATCTGCATACCTCCACAGCAAAAGCAATTAGGCTCTTCCTCTTTCTTGGTGCTTGTTTGGTCATTTTCCACATTTTTTCTTGACCATAATCATCAATTTGATTATAAGTGGTCAATCTATATCCCGACATTTCCAAAATATTTTCCAGAAAATGGGTTCTAACTGGGTATGTGAAACCCTAAATTAGACCAGAAGACAATAAGACAAGTAGTCAATTATATAAGACTTATCATTTTGATGAAACTTACATAAAAAATATAAAAAGGAAAAAAAGAAAAAAAAAAAAGAAAAAAAAAAAGAAAAAAGAAAAGAAAAGAGAGATATACATGTTAATTCTATAGATATCTCTGATGAACAAACTTTTACTGACTAAAAGTTAAAACCTAATCGAAGATGTAAAATTGCCGCTCATGACTATTAAACTTTACCGGGATGTTGATTATTGTAGCACCACCAAAGTAGGATGAGAAAAGCTCTGCATCTACAGTTGCACTCATCAGTATCAGCCTTAATTCTGGCCGATGAGGGAGAAGATCCTTAAGGACAATAAGCAGAAAATCTGGCATAAATGTGTGCCACTGTGAGAATCAGAATTCATCATCCCAAAAATAAAACCTCAAATTAGTCGACACTTTACCCTCATTCATTCCACGTTCATGAATCTCATCAACGATCACATGAGTTACACCTTTCAAATTTCTGTCAACCAGCAATCTTCTCAACAAGATGCCTGTGGTGCAAAAGAGAAGGTGGGTATCCCTCCCTTTCATACCTTCCAGCCGAACTTTGTAACCAACCTTTTCAAGAACACCATAAACAGAAAGTAATTTACTTCTCAAAACCCTTCATTAACATATATAACGACCCTGACAGGTATCTTAAACAACACTATTCCAGACATAAACTCACACATTCACCCAGTTTCTCCCCTCTCTCTGAAGCAACTCTCTCAGAAACAGTCATAGCAGATATTCGTCTTGGTTGTGTACATATAATGTTACAAGCAGCGCCACGAGCAGATTCTGTTTCAGATTCTAATATGAACTGAGGAACTTGAGTGGTCTTGCCACAGCCAGTTTCGCCCAATATGATAACAACCTGTGAAACATAAATTCCATGCATTGTTAAAGAAACAATGAAGAAAAACTGGGTCATCTAAAATACAAAGGCTCCATGGGATCTTGGTGTGAAAGCAATTAAAAATAAAAATAAAAAATTTCTAACACACCTGATTCTGTGAAATGGTTGTCAATAGTGCGTCCTTCTCCTTATAAGCAGGAAGACTTCTTCGAAATTCAAGCATCTTTTTACCATCTGGAGATGCCTACAACAAACAAAAGATTATGATAAATCAGGCTATTAATACTTCAGTATTCACATTGACACAAAACATCCAGAATATACGCATGATTTAGAAACTTAAAAATATGTTCAATTTCATAATCTTAAATAGCAGAAAAATGATATGAATTGTCAATAGCTATCTACAGAAACCTCCACTAGTGTTCGAAGTCATACTTAGGTCTTTAAGTAAGGAGAACAGGTTGCCCTAGTACCAGCAGCAGACATCTTATAGCTAATTAGATGATAAGCACAGGTAATTTCCAAACCAAATCTACAAAAAACAAATGGGATTTGGTTGGGATTTCATGGTCTAAGAATAAACTGGTGAATCAGACAGCAACCCCAACCCAATGAAAATGTCGCGTGAATAAGGTTAAGATTAAATGTATTTTTTAACAAATCCCACTTAAACATAAAACTCCCTAACCCAACCCATATCTAGCTTATTACCTACAGAACTAGATATGGCTAGGACACCAAATGTAACAACAATTGTTCTCCAAAATGAATCTGCAGTTAAGGAGACATACATTTCGAAAGGAGTTTTGAAGAAGCATAAGTTCAATAGGCAAATATCAAACAAGCAAAGTTGTAACACAGGACCTTAAAACAACAGTCTGTTCCAATTAGCTACAAAATAGATCGAAATCATTATATTTTTAACAGCACATGCATGGACCAACCAAGTCAGAAAATAGGAAGGCATAAAGGATTGTCTGTGGTTTATAAATTTACACCTTACTTTGAAAGAAGTCTTCCTGCCCATTTCTTTGTTCACAGGTAAAAATTTTCATCTAAAATTCACATCCCCAAAGTCCTTTTTTGCCAGACAGCCCACTTAAGAACCATAATTACTGCGGAAATAAAATTCTAAGAGAGTTTTTCTTCAAATATGAGTGCTGACAAACAGTAATCCCTTTAGAGTAAAAATTAAGCAAAAGGCTGCTTAAAACGTAGAGCCCAAGGGGACTTGCCGAAGGCCCAAGGTTCTCACTTGTTTAACCATCAAAATTCATTTGACAATTTTAAAATTCTTAATTATAAGAAAAAAATAATAATACCTATACGGCTATAACTGATAACACAAAAATTAAAGAGATGAACCACCAAAACCATCTTGATTTAGGACAATTTAGGAGAATTGTTATTTCAGAGTTCATTATGATTTATTTTTTAATTAGTGTTTGAGATTTGATCTATTTCAATTAGACTTGTTTAGGATGTTTTTATCTTTTTAGGAAAGACTGTTTTGGTTGTTTCTTATTTTTTAGGAATGTCGTATTGGAGTAGTATTATGATTAGTTTATTATAAATAGTCTTATTATTTCAAATTATTATTAATGAAAATGTTCCTTTGGAGCAAATTCTTGTCGCGGATTCGACACTAATCGTGGATTGGACTAACCTATCGCCTTCACTGTCACATCTTCTATTCTGGTAACATATTCTTGCAGGAAGGCACCCTTCAGCTCTATCTCTCCTTCCCCTATCTTCTTTTTTTGATAGGCAAGAGAAACCCTTAAGCTTTCTCTCTTAATATGACCTATCATCCGTGTCTCCATGGATTTACCTAGAGTCAAACCCAACAGTCTACTAATTATACAACAAATTCCACCTCAATCACCACAACTACCTAGCATTTTTCTGATTATGTTCTTCCATTCTAAAAATACATAAAAATTGACTTTTTTTTAAGGATTTACTAGATCAGGCTACTATATACTCTCTGCACAGATATCTTCAAGAGGTACAAGATTCCACAATTAGGACAACATATTTGCAACATCAAGTAACCTACATTTATTGAAATAGGTATAAATAGACTGCATTTTCCCTATAAGAAAAGATTTTATTTTATTTTTGTAAAAAAAAAAAAAAAATGGTTTCCAAAGAACCTGCATAGGAACAAGATTGGAGTAAGTAATATATTTGGCCGGTAAGCTAAGAATGAAAATTGAGATCTCTATTTTAGGATAGATAAAAACGTTTATCCATGCTTTATTTTGGTGGGCCAATGAAAACCAGCTCAAAAGTATTAAGTAACTATTTTTAAAAGCAAGAAACTACAGCCACATTCTTACCAGCAGATATTTCAAAATATCTCTTATATGTTTTACAGAAGTTGTGCAGATTATGAAACATGATAACAAAAAGCATGCATCATGATTCATGCCAAGGCCCTGCCTTATGCTTTGACCCCTAACACAAAGGCCTACTCTCATAATCCAAGCATAGAAAAATGCAGGCATATACTTGTCTCACCTTAGACAATTTGGTATATATAAAATATAAGTTTGTAACAATCCCGAGCGAAATAAAAAATCAGGAAGAAGTAGCTAACTTGTAAGCAATATTTTCTGCAGCGTAAACTAAGAGTAACAGAAGTCCCCAAATAATGCTTCCTTTTAAATTAGGAAACTAAAACTAAACAAAGTAAATGCATTGGGGTAACAGTAGAAAAAAGAAACAGTTCCAGAATTGTACTGGTAAGATGAACCTGCCAAGTTTTTAGCTGATCACGCATTTGTAAACTTTTCCGCCGCAGAATTTTCTCCATGACAGACTTACTTGATGCCAGTGGCTCCGGCTGATCAAAGAGACCTTCCTCAGTAGCAAGACTACTATCACTGGTTATCCTAGAAAAGGAAGAATCTGGAAAGCTTCGCTTAATTCTCAACTTTTGTGAACGGTAATCTCTGAGATACGAATCGACTTGTCTTAGCAAACCAAGAGGTAAAGTCACCTGTCAATGCTTGAAAGCTTCAAGAGTGCCTTAGCAGCATGCATGTAAGAAAACTAAAGACTTCAACATTTCAAGATATGGATAGGCTGAAAGAAACCGATAATAGTGGGGAAAAAATAGAAGAAAGAATTTCCATTTAAAATTAATTTTGGGCTCTAATCTGGTCCATGCTAGTAATATATTTAAAGATAAAAGGAAAAAATTAAGTGAAAGATTACATACGTACCTCTCTCTGCGGACGCCTATCATCCAAATCAAATCTGTAATTTGGCAGCGGAACCTTACTAAAGGCAACAACTTTGGCATACAGATGGCTGCAAAAGGTAATTTTGAATCAGAATCCTAACTCAAAGTGAAAGTCGGTTAACTGGTCAAGGTATATACTCTAGTGAAAACAGAAGATACCTATACAAACCCATGCTGCCAGCCAGAGCTGCTATTTGCTCGTAATCTCGTCTATCTTTTTTCTCCCTTGAGATCAACTCTTGCTTCTCCTTGTTGCGTAAAAGCTTATTCAACTTCTGACTCCACTCCTCCATGTTATCTGAGGGGAAAGAACCCTACCAAACATAGTAAAAATAGACAACAACTATGAATAATACATGCCTGAACGAATATTTAATATAAAAATTTGCAACATTGACAATCTCCGCCCTGAGTTTCTTTTAGAAGCTTTGACAAAACAATGCACAGCTACAACAAAATCAAACCCTACTCATAATCCTAAAGGTCGCTTCATTCCACCAAGCAACTGAGTTCCTTTCAGAATCTTCGAGAAAACAATAATCGAAACCTACACCGTAATCCTAAAAGTTGCCATGTTCAAACCTAGCAACTGGTTCCTACTTTTTTCACAAACAGAAATGTACACAGGTATATGAATATATAAAACCAAAAATAACAATTTAAAGTCCATCAAAATTCTATCAATCCAAGAATAATCTTAATAAAATTTTAGAAAAACAAAACAGTTTCAAAAGCAATGCGACTCACTCACCGGTTGCAACGACGACGTCTCCAGCTCCCGATCAGACTCTTCCTCGGAGACACCGTCGTCATAAGCTGAATCGAACTGCAAATTCTTCTTATTAGTAACAGTATCATTGTTTTCATTATTACAATTATTGTAACTATGGTTCAGTTGAGGGTGGTGGGAGTGAGGAAGAGAAGAGACTTTAGGGTTTAAAACTGAATTCAGGCTGTTATTGGAAGAGGCGGGATTGGGCGCGGTGAAGACGGAGCGTAGGCGGTGGTGCGGAGGGATGTAGACGGCGCCGTACGAGGACGGTGGCCGATCCTTCATTGTGGTTACGAAGGAGAGCGAGTGTTGTTCGGGTTTTGGGTTCAGTTTTAGGGTTTTTGAGTGAGAATTTGGAGAGAGAAGGAAGTGAGAGTGTGGAGAGAGGAGGAGGAGGAAAGAGAGAGAATGAGAAGCGAGCATGCAAGGCTGATGTGATGAGATGCGACGTCGTCTTCGGTGGAATCGCCGGTTTCTGGAAATGGCCGTTTTTTTTTTTGCGTTAAGAGTGTTTCGGTGGGGGACGTTAGAGTTAAAACAATGAGCGTTACGTTCACGCGCGTATTGTTCAAATACTGTAAATAGTTTGGTTTGAATGTTTTTTCCAAAAAAAAAAAAAAAAAAAATCCTCAAATCAATCAGATTAAGTTCATGTGATCGAAGGTATGTATCACACATCCGAGCGTTTCCTACTTATAACACCTAGGGGTGTGCGGCGGATGATCAGATCCGATGGATTTGTCATATCCAAGATCCGATTGGATCCGATTGGATCGAAGAAATTGAAATCCGATCCGATCCGATCCAATTTTATAGAGGGATCCGATCCGATCCGATCCGATATGATCTAATGGATCAAATTAATATAAAGTCATTCGTAATATATAAAAGTTATAATCTGAAATAAATAAAATCAAATAAATTATTTAAATATTACTAATTAACTCAAATAAAATTAACATTAAAAAAATATATAACATAACTTGTAAACTTTATATAATTCAAAAAGTTTATAACATTATTCATCGGCTCAAAATGTAAACTTAATAAGTCGTGATGTTGATGAAAAAGAATAGAAGAAAAGAATATGGTGAATTGTTGGCTGTAGAGAAATTCAGAAAGAAAACCCAAAATAGTAATATTAAAAATTGTATTTTGGTTGGGCCTTTACATTAGAAAGTAGTGGATAAAATAAATTGCCCAATATAAAAATAAGGCCTAATATTTTAGGCGGATTGGCGGATTCGGCAGATTTCCAAACGGAAATCCAAGATCCGATCCGATCCAATGGATTTTAGAATTTAGGATCCAATTCGATCCAATCACCTCTCTGGATCGGATCCAATCCAATGAATCGTATTGGATTAGATTGGATCCTGAACACCCCTAATAACACCGAATTTTATACTATTAAGAAAGTATCTTGGGAAAATGTATTTATCCTATATGTTTTTTTCTACACCAATGTTTCACTCTAAATTTCACACTAAAAAAAGTATCTTTAAATAATATTCTCCCGATAAATCTTTAAATTATTATAAAATTTTAAATTGGTTAAATTTATAATTAATAAGTAAATTAATTAAATTAAATATTAATATCAATATTGATGTCATTTTGTTGAGATCTCTTTAACCGTGTATTTTTTTAATATATATTATTATAATTAAGTATGGGAGGGTTAAATTAAAAATTTTAAAAAGTTTTAAAAGATTGATGTGATATTTATAATAAAAAAAATAAAAATAAAAGAGTTTTGTATAGCTATGGCCGACTATGCTACACCAATTTTTTTCTTCTATGAAGTTAGGATTTAGTGACTTTGTTGGACTTGGTTTTACACCAAATTGGTGTTTTCGTGTGTTGGTTGGAGTTGCTCTCATCACTCCATCAATTTTATATATATATATATATATATTTTACAACCAAACTTTATTTAAACCAAAAGACTTGCAAACTATAATGACAATATACGAGATCTCGAGAAGGTACTTAGATAAGAGAGTCCTACAACCTGTACATGCCAACATTACTAGATAAGGTCGTCTTAACTAAATAATGAGCTACTTGATTCACCTTTCTAGGGACAAAACACACACCAATTGAGACAAAACTTTGAAACAGAAATTTAATATCATCAAGATTCAATCCTACATCTCAATAAAACTTCTGCCTTCATTTATCCAATTAAAGATTACCTACACATCAAATCTCAAGAACCATAACTGTCAAACCTATTTGTACGGCCAAAAGGATACCCCGATAAAATTGCAATTGCCTTAACCACTTAAAGGCGTATAAGTTGCTACAATTCGTTGAATACCAAAGACTTTCACCAAACCCTCTTAATCACGAATCATAAAGCCCACACCCATAACCTTCCTAACATTATCAATAGCTACATCTATATTAATTTTGTAAATACTTGTTCTAGGAGGTTTCCATCCTTTGACAAGCCAAGGCTGCAACTAGGATCCCCTTTTAACATCCAAAGTAGCCTTCCTAAAATCAGCCATAAAAGCCCGAGACCAATCCACAACTTTACTCAAATTTATCCTAGGTAACCCATGAAGCACACGGTTCCTATTGTACCAAATTCTCCATAGGACCGCACCATCCCATTTGTTGAAATAGACTAGCAAAAAATCAAACAAATTAACCCCATTCACACATTTTGAAAATAAATATAAACGAGTCATAATATAATCCACCGGGGGGAGGGAGGGAGGGAGGGGAGGGGGGGGGGGGGGGGTGAATAGATTTTAATCCCTTTTTACCAATTTTCGAGATTAGTCAATATTACAAAATCAACCCCAACTAGTCAACAACTAAAATCAAATGTAAAAATGCGAAAAGTAAAAGACACTTGATTTTTACGTGGAAACCCACACGGGGAAAAACCTCAGGTTGTTTTGTGTGCCACATAAGAAGCTCAATCCACTAATTGTAATGGTGATTACAACCTAGGTTGACCACATCAAACCCTATACGGTTACTAATCCACCATTACTACCCGCGGGCCTTCAAAAGTGAATCTAGTTCATTGTTTGCAAACTACCAAAAGGTAAAAACAAGACTTGTCTCTTAAAGAGAAGAGATAAAACAACCTAAGGTGAATATGTGCAATATTCAAGATGCTAAAATGCAAGGTTAGACATTTAAGCTTATCTAGGCATGGATGAGTATGTTAGACTTTCATAGATATCATTTTGCTAAGTGACATACATATAACATAGCTAAATATGCAACCAAAGTCCTATATGTAATATCTACCACAATCAACTCATAAAACACAATAAAAATGCAATCTTAAAACTAGTCAAGTTATAAATGAGCTATCTTGAAACTAGTCAAGTCATAAAAGAACAATCTTGAAAAGGAAGAACATGTGAAAGATGAATATGATGTTCTAGTTACAAGTCATGTGAGACATAATGAAAACCCATGAGAAATCATACCTAGAAGATGCTAGATGATGAATGAACCTTGAATGGAAGATGGGTTTTTGTGTTTTGAAAGATAAAAATCACTTCTTTCTCTATTATCTTGCAAGTCACTCTTTTTGCTTTAAAAAACACATAATCTCAGCTCACTTGAACGTTTTAGAAGACAAGGCAACATATATATATATATATGTATAGATGCAATCAAAATGATGTCGTTTTTAGACAAACATCAGATGTCGCCATTTGTCTCAAGGCGACAAAGTGGCGACATCAAAAATACTTCTCTATCGCCATGGCGACATCATGGCGACACCAGGGTGACACCAACACATTTCTTCTTTGTCACCATTTGTCTTAGGGCGACACTTCATGGCAATATCACACTTGATTGATTTTTCAAGAATCAATCTTTCTGTCGCCATGGCGACATCACACAAATGACGATAATGCCCTATTTTCCACTTTGTGTACAATATGCAAGTGAAACGTGACGTGAAGAAAATGCACACAAAGGCAAAGCATACATATGTAATCATTTGAAGTGAGTGTGTGCAACCTAAATATCTTCAAATTAATAGTCAAGACAAGTAATCTACCTTCCTTGAAGCTCTTGATGCCCATAATGAAGTCCATTGACGTTTGATGAGGATTTCTTCAATCCTGAGCTACCCTTACAAGTTTAAACCCCATTGTGGTTTTGTTAACGAAATATGCCAATCAAAAGTGAGGCACTTACACACTTCACACCCTTTGCTAGCAACCAGGTGTTGCGAATAGCCTTCAAACACTATCACATTTGCACAACGGGCACCTTGTATCCATTGACATCCCCTTCATTTCCAAGTTCATCATAGCTAGAATCTAGTTGTTACATGCCTTCCAAATAAATATTTTGATCTTCAAAGGTATGTCAACCCTTCACAAAAACTTCCATCAAGAAACTACTCCATTTAGGCTTAAGGAAATAGGGGAATCACTCAAACCACAACCCACCTAATACCCACTCTTAATTGTGTATGAAAATATGTATAAAATGTATCTAATTGAATCTAGAGGGGGGAGGGGGTTGAATAGATTTTAATCAAGTTAATTACCAAATTTTCTTGAATAGTCAATATTCCATAAAAACCCCTATCTAGTCAAAAACAACAATCAAGTGTAAAATGTAGAAATTAAATAATACTTGATTTTTACGTGGAAACCTTCAACAAGGAAAAACCATATGCTGACAGGTGCGCCACACATGGTCCTTAAATCCATTACTTGTAATGGTGTTTACAACCTAGATTGACCACGTCAAACCTTACACGGTTACTAACCCACCACTGCTGCCCAGTGGGCCTCTAATAGAAATTCTAGACCTAAGGTTCTTGAGCACTACACATGGTAGACACAAGACTTAACTCTCAAGAGAAGAGACAAACAACCTAAAGTGAATATGTACAATATTCAAGGAGCATAAATGCAAGGTTAAACATTTAAGTTTATCTAGGCATTGATGAACATGTTAAACACTCCTAGATATCATGTTGCTATATGCATGCATACAACATAGCTATATGTGCAATACAACACCCTATATGCAATAGCTATCACAAACAACTCACAAAACATAATAAAAAAGCTATCTTGAAATTAGTCAAGTAATAAATATGCTATCTTGTAAAGTAAGAACATATAAAAAGATGTAAATGATGTTCTAACTACAAGTCATGTGAGTAATGAAGAAAACCCAAGAGAAATCATATCTAAAGCATGCTAGATGATGTATGAATCATGAAAGGATGATGAGTTTTGGGTTTTGATTAAGAAAGATCAAATCTTCGGTTGCTTTTCTTTAAAGTTACTCTGAAGCTCTCTCTCTAGTGATTTTAAAACTCAAAACATAAAAAGAACTAGAGAATAGGATGTATTTATAGAGGAGTGTGTGAGAATGTGAAAGGTCACATTTTTAAAAAACACGTCAACCATCGACTGCTCTCGGTACCGCTGTGAAAGCCACATCAGTCATGAGAGCAGTAGACTCTGTTCATGAGAGCGATGTTGCTACCGCTATGGAAATTCACAACGGTCATGAAGGCGGTGCACTCTATCCATGAGAGCGTTGTGCCTACCGCTATATAAATTCACAGCGATCGTGGGAGTTGTCACATGCAATTTTCAAGCAACAAGGAAGAGACATGCATTTTCAAGATCAATAAGCATGGCAATGATCAAATAAGGTACAATAGAGAGATCATGCATGAAAAGAGAATGTGCACCAACAAGAAACACACAACATAGAATAAGACATGTAAGTGCATGAGATGTGTGTGTGTGCAACTAAATCTCTTCAATTAAGAGTCAAGACAAGTAATCTACATTCCTCGAAGTACTTGAAGTCCACAATGAGGTCCTTTGACATTTGATGAGGATTTTTTCAATCCTAAGCTACCCTTACATATTTGAACCTCATTGTGGTTTTCTCAATGAAATAAGCCAATCGAAAAATGAGACATTTACAGTGTAGTTCTCAATTTGCTCGTAATGCCAAAATAAAGTATCCGGACTCCGAGCCACACCGACCGGAATGCTCAATATCACATTCGCGTCATCCTTAATTAAATTTACCTTTATGAGCTCCACATCCCATCCTTTAGACGACCCAAAAAGTCGATTCACAGTGTCTCTCTCCCCTAAAATCGGAGTTGTAATGAACTTAAAAGTTGTCTCCCACGAAATACATTGAACTTTATAGATCAAAATTGTAGACCCATTCCCCACCCTTCATCATGTTCCTATATTATAAGCCCCCTCCCCCAAACTAGGCTTTTCCACAAAAAAGAACTAGAGTATCAACAATTTATCTTCATAAAATCTGTTTTGTGAAAATAACACCCCTTTAAAACTTTAGCTAATAATGAGTTGGGGCTTTTAAGAATCCGCCAACATCGCTTGGCAAGCAAAGCTCAATTAAAAATAACAAGATCCTAAAGCCCTAATCCACCAACTTTTTTGGCAAGCAAATGTACTTACATCCAAGAGCACCAATGAATCTTCTGATCCTATTGAGTGCTAACCCACCAAAACTGAGCACATGTCCGATTAATTTCCATAATAAGCTCATGTGGTAGCTCTAATATGCTCATATTATAAAGTGGTATAGACTGTACAACGGCTTTGATGAGGACCTTTTTTCCTCTGGCTGATAATAGCTTCCCCCTCCAACCCTTCAGCTTCTCCCAAACACAATCCACAATATCAGTAAACAACACCCGTTTATTCCTCCCCACATAGCTCGGCAACCCCATATATCTATTGTGATTTGTGACAATCCACCACCTTAATCTCTAAATAGCTACCAATCTCTCACTTTATCCATAGCAACCAATGGATTCACACACATAACCAACTTGTCAAAATTAACTACTTGTCTTGAAGCTTTCACGTAGACATCCTGCACTCCCCGAATTGCCACACAATCTACGAGACTACGACTGCCGCTTTTGAAAATAGCTGATTGTCATTTACAAAGAACATATGTGTAATATTCAGACCATAATAACTGCACCTTTTATGGAGTTTTTTGTAGGGCTATCATTATGTTAATAAGTTAAGTTTTAATAGTACTAAAATATAGTAATTGACAAAAATACCATTGACTTTACTTTTCCTTCTTCATTCTCTTTGTCTCAAGAAAAACAATGTTTTTCGATGCTAAAGTCAGAATTTCTTTCGATGGGCAAAATGAAATTGAAAAAGTTAAGAGAGTAGCAAATCGAATCACTCGATGTATCAAATCGAGATATTGATTGATATGGATGGGTCGACGTTGTGTATCGATGAATATGAGGGGTAGATGCCCAAGGGGTTCCTTGACTTGATGTGGGTTGATCGGTTTCTAAGAATGACTGGGTTAATCTCTGTTAGATTGTGGAACTGTAATAAATGAAAGGAGAGAATCCCGGAGCTCAGTTTAGATAGCTTTCGCGTATCAGAGATCAAGATATCAAGGCCTCTTTCTCTGAGAAGGGATTTGATATTTATAGTGAAGTCTTGGAGCCTTCACCACTCATCTTCTTTATGCGAGAGCGTGGACCTCGGGCCCTTTATTGCATGTTTTAATTCTTTCAAAACTGGCAATTAGGGCTTTGTCAGATGTTAGGATTTGTGTAACGTTTGTCAGGATTATGACTGGTTAATGAGCCTTTGACCACGTGTTTATCTTGGTCTGATGCCCCGATGGACTGGACGAGGTTTTGGGCTAGTTATGTATTGGGCACATGTTAGCTTTAGTTATTCTAGCTCTTGTTTGGGCCTTTTTATAGTGTACGAATAGGCTTGATTTTTCTATCCCCTATTTAGTTGTGGGCTTTGACTATTGGGTCGTAGTTTAGCTTTTTACCACTACAATAACATATTTAAATAAATAAATAAAATCAAAACAACACAAACATCGGTATCCACAATAAACAAAACTAAAAAAAAAAATCAAAATTCCCAAAAACTAAACATAAAAACTAGTGTTCACCAGAGAGTTTAATTTTTTTAAAAAAAAATCATAGAATAAGAGCAAATCTAATGTAAAAGTGGTTTACATTCCAATAATTGTTGACATAGCAACAATGTCAAGAGACTTACTTCCTATGTGGCATAAAGATAGACTTGATAGACAATCAACTCAAAATTTTGTCTCCAATGCTTCTGTTTAAAACACATTTATTTTTAATGACATGTCCAATTTTGTTTCATGTTTTCTTTTTTATTTTATTTCCTTACAAATAATAGATGAAAAATTAATGTCAATTTTATATACTTGTTGAGTCAATCGAAAAAATAGTTGTGCAATAGATCGTCTAAAAGTAGACGGTCATGTTGATAATGTCAAATAATTTTTTTTGTCACATTAGCTTGAGGTTGAATATGCACAGTTGTATTGGAGATATATTTATTGATGGACCCTCTATTTATCCTACTTACGGGGCATCTTTTTTTTTTTTTCTTTTTTTTTTCCACAAGCCACTATTGCCATCCATTCCAAAACACCGCCGCCACCACTCAAACCCTAACATATTTGATTTCTTTTATGCATACTAAGACAAGCAAACAATTAAAAAAAAAAAACATTGGAACAATCCATGGACGTGGTTGAAAAATATTATCTTTTCCCAAAAACAAAACCCAAATTGAAACAAAAAATATATATATATTTGAAATTGGAATCACCATCAACGCCTACATCACCATCTCCAGAAATCAACACCCACACCACCACTCCACCAAAAATCAAACTCACTCTAACTCCCACATCCAAACAACCACCACCACCCCACCATCAACTACCCTACTAGAAGCCACACAAACCCAACCTCTAGTTGCCGAAGAGATCGACGCCGTTGGAGAGAAAAGATCGCAACAGTTGAAGAAGAAGAGGATGATGGTGGTGTAACAATTGAAGGATGTCGCTGGAGGATACTGTCGGAGTTGGTGCCGCTGGAGAAGATCGCCAAAGAGAGAGTGAGATACCACTGGAGAAGACGATGAAAAGAGAGAAAAAAAAATTATTTCTAATTTTTGTTTTTGTTTTTGTTTTGTTTTTTCAAATTTTAATATTATTTAAAAAATTAATTTAAGTTTTTTTTTTTTTATATAGATTTATCTTTTTACCCCTATTTAATTAATTAATTTCTAATTGATGGAATATATATTAACCATTTGTTAACTTCTAGACATAGTCTTCTCCTAAGGTTTTCTCTCTAAAACCCTAGTGCTTAGAAGTAGGTGGGTTTTAGTAGGAGTCTTTTTACGGCAATTTTATTTTTTCAACGTGAAGGTTCCAGCGAATAAGATGGACTAGGAGGAGATAGCAAGACTCTGTTCTTCCCTTTCTATCAAAAGTAAAAAGGAGAGACTATGGAGTGTTATGGATACTTAGAAGGCATCGGCAGGGAAGAAACTTGAATTGTGCTTGGTTGGGAAGATTTTAACAAACAAACATATCAACAAGGAGGCTTTTTGAGCAATGATGCCGAGAATTTGGCAAACTGGTTTGGATATTGAAGTGGTGTAAGACAATACATTCCTATTTTATTTCCGTAATCAGGGTGATCGGTTTAAAATTCTACCAGGAGGACCATGGTGTTTTGACAATTGTCTTTTGGTTCTGGAAAAGATATCTGGGATCAGTGACATCTCTAACTTTGCTTTTAGTAAAGCAAATTTTTGGATTCATATTCTTAATGCATCTCTCCTATGTATGACAAAGGAGATAAGAGAATTCTTAGGACAGCTGATTAGGGAATTGGTTGATATTGACGTTGGTGTATCAGGTGAGTGTTTTGGAAAGTATATGCGTCTTAAAGTGGCCATAGATGTAACAAAGCCCCTGAAGAGATTTCTTCAAGTGGAATTGATGGATAATGAACCAGAATCAATTTTACTTCTTAGGTATGAGAAGTTTCCAAAGTACTGTTTCCATTGTAGGATCATTGGTCACTCACATAGGGAGTATCATAACAGGAAGGAAGGGGTCAAGAGGAATGAGGACATGGAGTTTGAATACGGCTCGTGGATGAGAGCGACTAACCCACCGGGACAGAATAGGGGAACTGGTCAGTTTCGGCCATAGAGAGATGCTGCTAATTTCAGGGCACAAGGTTTTAAGAGACCTCTGATGTCTAATTCAAGTCAGACTCGTTTGGTTGACTCTAGGGAACCGCTGTATGTAGGTGCCAGTGGAGTTAATTAGGTATCCTTTTACCAGCAGGTGTCAGAGGTAGTGAATGGACAATCAGAGAGGAGTGATTCGGACAAGATAGATATTAATACTATTGGGAATGTGGCTGGTTCTAGATGTGTGGATTCAGTGGTAGATATAATGGATGAACCTGAGAGAATCAATAGAAATGGGGTGATCTCAAACAGGGTTCCTATTCTGCATGGAGACATCGTGGGCATTAATAATCCCAATAAGGAGACTAGTGTTATGGAAGAAAGGGTTATGGACCCAGTAGGTGGAAAGTTGAGTGGTTTTAATGAGGGGAAACTCTTGGTGGATCAGAATGTGTATGATGGTGGATCTACCCAGGACAATGGCTACGGAAGAGGTTTGGTGTTGGTGCTTAAGAAAGGAAAGTGGAAATGAAGGGCTAGATAAGGTGGTTTAAGGGTCAAAGGACCAGCGGGTGAGATTGGAATTCAAAAAAAAAAAAAAAAAAAATGGAGATTTTCTTCAAATGAACTATTAGGCTATTAACAAGAAACAAAAAAAAAAAAAGTTGCTTTTGATCTCAGATCAATTTAGATATCGGTGAGTCAGGAGGGGGCCCTAGCTTGCCAATCCTAATGAAAACATTATTTTGGAATGCTCGGTGACTAAGAGGAGGCCGAGCGTTTCGTGTCTTGCACTCGTTGATGCAAGATAATCGTCCTGATATTGTCTTCTTAATGGAGACTATTTGTGATCATAATGTTATGGAAGGTATTCAGGTTAAGTTAGGGTTTGATGCAAAGTTAGTTGTGGACAGGGTTGGAAACAGTGGTGGGTTGTGTCTTCTTTGGAAGTCTGATATTGATGTGTCTCTGCTTTCATATTCTCGTTTTCATATTGACTTAGTGGTTACCTATTTGAATAATAAAAGATGGAGATTGACGGGGTTCTATCTCAGCTCAGAGAATTCACGGTTGGACTCTTTTAAGGAGACTGACTGGTATGGCATCTCTTTCGTGGTTGGTTGGTGGAGACTTAAATGAGATATTGGGCTTCTCAGAAAAATTAGGGGGGATTGCGAGACAGGAGGTGTTTATGGTGAATTTTAGAACAGTGTTGGAAGATTGTGGGACCTCGGTATACTTGGACAACAACTGAATCAAGAATGGTTGGATCGGTGTGTTGGTAATGCGGAGTGGCAACATCTATTTCCTATATACTCTATCAAACATTTGGATTTTTGGAAGTTGGACCATAAACCAATTCTTCTTGAGACAATGGATGGTGACGCTTCGATGTGTGGGAAATGAAGGTTCTTCTATGAGCGGTGTTGGGCTGAGAAGAAGGATAGTTTGGATTTGGTTCAAAAATCGTGGAATTTGGCTGGTGGTCAGAATAGCATGGTAAGTGTGGTTAATTAGTTATCAACTTGTGTTTTAAGTCGGATTCCAATCAAGGAGCTGAACAAGTCCACAAACAAGTTACTGGAAGAATCTAGAGATTTCCACACACTAATGGAAGTCTCTAGTTGGCGGAACATTCTAGAGATCTCTGAAAAAGCCTAGCAACGGATGATTTTGGAAGTCTCTAGCCACACAACCATTCTTGATTGTTCTTATACATATCTAGATAGGTGTAGAATTATCTAGAAATATGTACACATATGTAGATACTTGTATAGAGAATTTTAGATAGGAAGAATACTCTAGACTTGTATAGAACATTCTGGAGGCCAAACCTCCACCATTGGATCAAATTGATCATAACCATTCATTGAAGAGGTGGCACCCTATAAATAGCCAACCCCTCTCATTTGTAAAGCAATCTAAGCCAATCCAAGCAAATTGTACTAAAAGCCTTATAAAGCTTTCTTACTAGCAATACAAGCTTTCCTTTACATTTCTAACCAAGCCCTTCCAACGCTTTTCTTTAGTCTCTCTTTTGCCTTAGAGAGTGACAAGCAAAGCTATTTAGGCTTACTTAGCAACGTTCACCCAGAAGTTGCCTAAGTGCCGCACGGGATTTCCGCTGCGTAATTCTAAGCCCGTGACAGTTGGTATCGGAGCCTTGTCGAAGCAACCACAGCTTGTTCACAAAGTGATGGCGTCCGACAACGAAGTTGCTACTAGAGCGGAGGAGCAAGTGCGAGGTCGTGGCGAGCAACCCTCCCACACCAAGCGAAGTAAGTCCAAGGGTCCATTCAAGGATGCCTTGGAAGCTCGGATGGTTGGCTTGGAGGACACCTTCTTCGGCATGTAGGCCAGCTTAAGTGATGTAGTTGATCGTCTCGATGGCCTAGAGACGGATTACGGTGAAATTACCAAGGCAACTAAGGCCACCATCCAAGAGTTCCAAAAGGGTGTTAAGGAGGATACGTGCTTCCTCACCCAAGAGATTCGTAACCTCCGCAATTTTATGGAGCACGAGTTACGAACTATCCTTACGGAAGTGGAGGAAATCCGCACAAAATGGGCTTCACATCGAAATAGCCCATCCATCAGCTTTGGTGCCACCACAAGCACCAACACTACCAGGTCCCTAAACCATCCACTTATAGTGGTAACCGGAAAGCCATGGAGGTGGAGAATTTTCTCTTTGGTTTAGAACAATACTTCGAGGCCAAAGGAGTTAGGGGCGACGCAACCCGGATCACCAATGCTCCCACATTTCTCCGAGATTCCACTCAACTATGATGGCGACGCAAACATGGTGACTCTACCAATCCCATAACCACATGAGATGAGTTCAAGAGGGAACTCAAGAAGTAGTTCTCTCCCACCAATGCCGAGAAGGAGGCCCGCGGCCGCTTTTGTTGCCTCAAACAGTCGGGATCCATCTCCGACTATGTTAAGGAGTTCACAACCCTGACCCTTGAGATCGACTATGTTAATTGTGATGAGCACCTAAATAAAAGTTTAAAGCATAACCGATAGCTAGCCAATAATACCGTACCCACCTAGCCTCTCCACCCTTTATTCACCGTATCCCCACTTGAACTTTAGAGAAGTCCTAATTGATCTTTAGGAGGAGTTAAGCTTGTTGATGAAGGTTTCAATTGATGTTTGCTCTTGTTCTTAATGTCCAAATCCGTTCTTGTGGTCCATTTGTATTTAAACATTAGCGGTTTTTCAAAGTTTGTCATATGCATGTAAATTTGAAAATTCTTGTGCTTAAATTCCAACCACATATGTTTGTTGAGTGAGCCTAGGTTCTGAGTGGTAAAATGAGAGAAATCCGGAGAGGTGTAGAGTCGAGGCGAAATGCTATCATGAGACTCTTGTGTTCGATGCTTTTGAAGCTTTGTTCACTAAGAAGTATGGAATTGCAATCTCTCGTGTTGTAGCACCTTGGCTTGCACTTCCCAAGCTTGTTCTTAGGGGTCTTTTCATGCATTTGCCTCAATTCGGTTCGCCCATCATTGCATCTCTGTCTATAGTTGGCTCAGCAAGAATGACGTTTGTGGGTGTCGTTCTGTAAACCCTCACGAGACTTCACTCGTCCTACTAGGGATCGCCTAGGGGTTTAAAAGACTTATCTTGTGCATTTTATTTCTTTATGTTTTTGCTTTCTTTTGTTTAGTTTTTCTTTTTGTTTGTTTGTTTTGGTTTTGCTCGAGGACGACCAAAAGATAGGTTTGGGGATGTTTGATTGCGTTATTTTCTGCACAAAGTGTAGCCCCTTTCCGTATCCTTTTGTGTATGTTTCTCGGGTGAAACCGGGATTTTAATGTTTCATTTGAGGTTTTTGTAGGTTTTTCTGATAGCAGGGGTGTTTTGGCTCTAGCTGGAGAAATTTGGGCAAAAAGCGCAAATATGGAAAGTCTGGGGCTTGGATCAGAAAGCGCCGCGGTTGGAGCACAAGCGGCAAGCAGGCGACAAAGATCCTCCAAGGCTGCCGCTCATGAAGTGCCGCGGTCGTGCAACAGCGGCAGAGTGGCGACAGAAACCCCTTAGAGCTGCCGCTCATGAAGTGCCGCGGTTGGTAGACCGCGGCAGAATGGCGACAGAAACAGCAATTGCTTGCCGCGGTTGATCTATCGCGGTTGTCCAACCGTGAAAATGGCAACCGCGGCAGAGCGGCCCTTCGTATTCCAGAGGGCAGTTTGGTCATTTTTGGGCCTCCTATAAGTATCCCTTCTAGGTCATTTCAAACCAGACCTCCCCAGCTCGAATTATTACAGCAAATTCCCTTTTTGGCTCTCTCCTACTCACATCACCAACCCATCTCTTACAAACCCACCAAAATCCCACCTTTCCCTAAGATCCAAACACACCAATCCCACCTCTCTTCCATAGCCATCATCACTTCATCTTTTGAGCAAGAAGAAGGATAGAAAGAGAAGAAGATCCAAAGAAGAAGAAGCTCTCCATATAGTTTTTTCTAGACTCTTTCTCTTTTATTCTTATTTGTAGCCATGTATTTCTTATTTCACATCTATTGTATGGTTACTTGTTGTAATATGATGAGCTAAACTCATAGTGCTAGGATTTGATGAAACCCCACCTTTGACTAAATACTTAAATGAATTGATTCTTGTTTATCCCTTATGTGCAAGATTGTTGTTTGTATGAGTATTTTATGTCCTTAATGCTTTTCAATTGATTGATCTCCTCTTGAATGACTTTTGTGGTATGCTATGTACTAACCGGAGACGCATGCCACGTGCTCGATAAAATGCTTCCCTATGCATGCTTAGAAAAGTAGACCTACTTAGGCTAACGTATAGGACTCATTTAGTACACCAAAGTCTGTAATGAACTCATTCGTACATTCCGAGTAATCGAAGGATAGGCTTGGGTACGCTTTGAGTGTGGCTCACTCTACTTGACCAAGATTGTGGGTCAATAGAAGGGTGTACGAGTATATGAATTACATGAGTATGTTTGGGGTTATACAATCGAGTCTAATTAGAAAGTCAATCTAAGGGTGGGGTGTAGTCAAGTCCTAGCATAATTCTCTCCATTATCACATCTGTGTTTTATTTTGAGTTGTTCATTTCATTGTTTTAGTATTAGTTTTAAATCAAGATAGTTTACTTTGTGTGTTTTGAACTACCATCATTATTGATTGTTTGAATAGCAATTTGACTAATCAATTTCGGTAATCGGTCACTCAATTCCATGGGAACGAACTTTATTTTCCGTTGTGCTACTCTCCGACCTCGTCCTATTTCGAGTGTCACTTGAGTGATAGCCCGCCAACTCTCCAGTCAAGTTGATTGATGGCATCGCAAAGGGTGTCACTGTCCACCTAGGGCCATGGAGTGGAAAGTTGGATTTCTCCGTAGTCCCCTTAGATGACTACGAAATGGTTCTAGGCATGGCGTTCTTCGACCAAGCCAACGCTTTACCCTTACATGCTTCTAGCTCACTTAGCATCCTCAATGGGGGAAAGCAATCACCATCAAGGCGGAGCTCATGACCAAGCCAGAAGTCGGGACGCTATCTGCCATTCAACTCATGGAGAACCCAAGTTCTCCAACCTCTTCGAAGGACAACAAGCCAATCGAAGGCGTTCTGAAGAAGATGAGTCGTGCAAGCCATGGGAAGCAACGATCGAAGAAGGCGGAGGGAGGCGCCACAAATGCCGAACTACCGTTCCAACAATGCAAGCCCACTTGCACCAAGCCAAAGGAGTCAATGCAACACAACATGCGTCCGACTCCCGATACAAAGGCAATCCTTTATGAGAGGTTTCCCAATCCAAAGCCTACTCGTCTGAATTAGCCAACCCGTGCTAGACTCCGACGTGCATGGTGCACACGCAACGAGGATGTCACGGCCCGTAAGATCCAAAGTCTGGATTCCAGTCGAGGAGCAGAACAAGTCCACAAACAAGGCCAAGTTGTTGGAAGAATATAGAGATTTTCACACATTAATGGAATTCTCTGGTTGGCAGAACATTCTAGAGATCTCCGGAAAAGCCTAGCAACGAATGATTTTGGAAGTCTCTAGCCATACAACCATTCTTGGTTGTTCTTGTACATATCTAGATAGGTGTAGAATTATTTAGAAACATGTACACATATGTAGATACTTGTATAGAGAATTCTAGATAGGAAGAATACTCTAGACTTGTATAGAACATTCTGGAGGCCAAACCTCCACCATTGGATCAAATTGATCCTAACCATTCATTGAGGAGGTGGGAGCTTATAAATAGTCAACCCCTCTCATTTGTAAGGCAATCCAAGCCAATCCAAGCCTATCCAATCAAATTGTACTAGAAGCCTTGTAAAGCTTTCTTACTAGCAATACAAGCTTTCCTTTACATTTCCAACCAAGCTCTTCCAACGCCTTTCTCTAGTCTCTCTTTTGCCTTAGAGAGTGACAAGCAAAGCTATTTAGGCTTACTTAGCAACGTTCACCCAGAAGTTGCCTAAGTGTCGCATGAGATTTCTGCTGCGTAATTCTAAGCCCGTGACATTTAGCTGTGGAACTGATCTAATAAGATGGAGTCTCAAGATAAGAATCGTCGTAAAAAGAGGGAATTAGTTTGTATTTCTGGGGACCAGTCTCGACGGATTGGGGGAGGTTTAGGAAGGTGGAAAATGAGTTGGACGAGTTGTTAAAGGTGGAGGAAGTTTTTTGGAAGCAATGTTCTAAAGTGACTTGGATGAAGGAAGGTGATCGTAACACCAAATTCTTTCATACAAAAGCTTTGGTGATACGAAACCGCAACGTGCTTCGGGGTTTGATGGATGATAATAGGGTGATGAAGGTTAGGGATGATGATATGGAAAAGATTATTTCTCAATATTTCTGTTCGTTGTTTACTAGCTCTCAGCCTTCCAATTGTCAGATTGATTGTGTGCTAAATTCAGTTAAGACTAAACTTCTGTGTAGTATGAGAAACTTTCTGGATAGTCCCTTTACGGTCGATGATGTGTGGGTTGTTGGGATTTATGCCCTAAATCTTGTAATTTGTAAATGTTATAAATTCAATAATAAAATAAGTAGTTATTTCATTCAAATATATTAAATCATACGTTTATATTATATATGCAAACATCCAAGATTGCTAGATGTAATCTCAAACTGAGTATATGAATGACATGCAATCTAAATAGTCCGTAGAAAGCAAATAAAGTTGGTTACTTTATTTGTGGTTAATCTACAGATGCGGTCCATTCCGTATTGTACGGTGGTCTTATCCTAAACTACTCATAAGTTGTTATGAGAATAGAGGCACCTTATATGATGTGATCATATAGGATTGGGCTATGATCTATATAAATCTATCACTAAGATTCGTTAGTTGAAAAGATTCATATATATCGACTAATGATGGCTATATATGGGTGATCTAAATCCTGAGTGTCTTACTGACTCCTTTAGGTTAGATCGTAGTTTTTGATTTACCATGGATGAGATCGCAATATCATTCTCGGTCAATATCTCTGTATCTTGGAATCACGGTTTAGTTTATGGCTTAAAGGTATGCGCACAATAGTGGAATCCACTCCTTCTTATGAGAAGTAGATAAGTGGTTCCCTTAAGGTTTGATTTGGGGCTTGAACGATTAAGAGCGCTCTCCTTCTTCTATAAAGGAAATAAGGATATAATCATTCAAGAGAATCAATGGTATTTAACGGAAAAGATATAATTAGAGAGGTATAACGGACTTTATGACCTAGCTCTAATTATGAACTATTTGTGGAGAATCATGACATATGTAATAGCTATATCAATGGACGCTGATAAATTGGTTGTGTAAAACATCTACAGTTACGAGAGTATAACCTTGGGTTTTTAGTGGAATAACTCCAATATTAATAGTTGTGAAATATTAATTAGAGAGTTTAATTAATTTTTTTCAAGAATTATTAGAGCTCAAAACTGTGGGTACATTAGGTCCCCTTGCTAGCCCTATATGATTGATAGTAATAAAGACTCACGGAGAATTGGATGATCCAATTAATTGTGTTACGAAAGTAACTTAAATATATTTTGGGAATTAATTAAATGATCCAATTAATTATTTAATTAAGATATTATTTAATTGTTGAATTAAATATTATTAAATATTATGATTATTTAATTGAGAATTATTAAATTCTCATATGGAGATTTCAGTTTCTAACCTTTGACAAGAGCAAATAAAATAATAAGTGATTATTTTTATTTACTCTGAATAGGTCAAAGGTTTAAACCCTAGTAAAAAGTAATAATTAAAAAAGGATTTAGAATTCTATTTTAACTTAGATTATTAAACCTTAGGTTCATAGTATATAAGATATACTTGTCATGAAAAAGAAGCGATTCAGAACCCTACAGAGAACAGAGGTGGGCGGCAACTATAGAGGGAAAAGAAAAAAGAAAATTTTTTTTCCTCTCGTACAAAGGTTGACTGAATTCAACAAGAGGAGCAAGGCGTTGTCTTCTGGTTCTCTCAAGCCTCCATTCAACTGCTCCTGGAATCCGTGACGTGCCCACACACACAGTTGCTAAATCGTGGGACATAGCTAGGAACTTAGGAAGGCTTAGTGGTATTGGATCGAAAAGAAAACGAAAGAGTGTTCTTCAAAGGTATGAAAACAAATCTCTTCCTCATATTCTTGTATATACAAAAGGTCCCAAGAAGACGATAGAAATTTTTTGAAACCTATCATTCTTATTTTATTGATTAATTTCAATTCTTTTTCCGTTGTGCGACTTACAAGGGTGGCTTTGTTCCAAATGAATCTAGATAAGTCATCGGTGATTGACGGTTTTCCTGCCGATTTCTTTCAGAAGTTTTAGGAGGTTGTGGGTAATGATATGACTAAGTTGTGTCTTGATTGCCTCAATGATGGTCATTTTGTGGAAATGATTAACCATTCCTTGATTTGTCTTATTCCGAAAGTGTGTAATGTGGAGAGAATGGCTGACATTAAACCCATTAGCCTGTGCAATGTGGTCATAAGTTCATTTCGAAGGCTCTCGCGAATCGCTTTCGTAAGGTTCTGGGATGCGTGATTGATGAATCTCAGAGTGCGTTTATTCCAGGGAGACTTATCACTGATAACGCTATGGTAGGTTTCGAGTGTATGCATGCTCTCCGTCGAAAAGTTAATGGTAAGAAAAAAGGCTTTGTCTCTAAAATTGGACATGTCTAAAGCCTACGATAGGGTTGCGTGGTGTTTTTTAGAAGGTATGATGAGACACTTGGGTTTCTCCGAGGGTTGGATTGTGAAGGTTATGGGGTGCATTACTTCAGTAACTTATTTTTTTATCTTGAATGATAAAATCAAGGGGTTTATTAAGCCTTCTCGGGGGTTGAGGCAGAGGGACCCCCTATCCCCATATATATATATATATTTTTGTGGAGGGGCTCTCTAGTCTAATTTCGGGTCAGAGAGATATGGTGATTTTGCAAGATTTCAGTGTAGTAGGGTGGGTCCGAAAATCACTCACTTATTTTTTACAGACGATAGTTTGTTATTTTCATGAGCGACAATGAATGAATGCATCAACATCAAGAGGTTGCTGGGTTGTTACTCGAAGGCTTCTGGTCAAATTGTCAATTTTGTTAAGTCCGTTGTTTGCTTTAGTAAAAAATTTCGAATTCTGATAAAGGAGTGCTCGCTGAAGCATTGGGAATGGCTTTAGTGGATCAACATGATAGATATTTGGGGCTCCCTTGTGTGGTCGGGAGAAACAAGTAGATCATTTTTGATGGCATCAAAGAGATGGTTGCTCTAGAGTTGGAGTTGTTGGCTCTTCTCGAATGAGGGTCGTGAGGTTCTTATTAAGGCTGTTATTCTATCCATTCCAATTTACTCTATGAATTTGTTCAAACTGCCGACCTCTCTTATTTTTGAGCTCCACGGGATTAGTGCGAAATTCTAGAGGGGAGGGGGTGGCCTGAAACGCAAGTTGCATTGGTGTAATTGGGGGACTTTGTGTAAAGCTCGCTGTGAGAGGGATGGGTTTTCGTGATCTTAGGGCTTTTAATAAAGCGATGCTCGCTAAACAATGCTGGAGGATCATTAAGAATCCTAATTCCTTAGTGTCATGGGTTTTGAAGGGGTGTTATCATTCTCAGACTTCCATCCTTGATGCTTCAAACAATAAGTCTGGTTCCTTCCTTTGGAAAAGTTTGATGTGGGGAAGAGAGTTGTTGATGAAAGGGTTTAGATGGAAGGTGGGGTGTGGCCGGTCTATCAAGGTCTACAAGGATCAATGGATCCCTCGTGTTTCCACTTTCAAATTGACTCCCTTCCTGTTTTAGATGAAGATGCGACCGTTAATGCCCTGAAGGTACCGGATGGTTCGTGGAATGTTGATCTAGTGTGCCATCCCTTTTTTGAGGAGGAGGCGGATGCTATTTTGGCCATTCCTTCGAACAGATATTTGTTGGAGGATAGTTTAATGTGTCATTTTGATCCTGTGGGGAGCTATACGGTTCGTAGTGGTTACTGGGTGGCCAAAGACTTGGGTTTGAATCCTAGTGGATTAGGTATGGACTCTTCCATTTCTTGGTGGAAATTTCTTTGGAGTCTTCGTTTTCCTACGAAGGTTAAGATCTTTATATGGAAAGCGGTTAACAATTGGATCCTTACGACTGTTAATCTTGCTAAGCATGGTATGAATGTGGCTTTTGTGTGCCCGATTTGTTCAAAAGAAGATGAGTCCTTTGTTCATGCTTTGTGGAAATGTTCCCTTCTCAAGTTTGTCCGTAATGGCTGTTTTACTGGTGGTGTTCTTCAGGATCTGGACCCCTCCTCTTTCTTCGACTTGGTGGACTGGTGCAAGGCCAATGTTGATGTTCTGTACTTCAAATTTCTTTGTGTGGTTTGGTGGAGGATTTGGTTTAGAAGAAACCAGCTGGTGCATTCAAAGATTCTGCTTCTCGATTCGGATATTTTAGAGTGGGCTTCTGTTTTCATTCATGATTTCCATTCGATTTCTGTTGGGGAAAAATGTGATGCTGTTCTTCAGCGGCTAGCCCCTAGATGGTTGGTGCTGCCTGATGGTCTTTTCAAAATCAATACAGGTGCGGCTTTGAAAGGTCGGGATAAGATTACAGGGATTGGTGTGGTGATTAGAAACAGCTTCGGGTTGGTTATGGCTTCCCTTTGCCAGCCTTTTAAAGGCCTTTTACACCCTCAAATTGTGGAGGCATTGGCTATTCTTAAGGATCTTCGTTTAGCTGCTGAATCTAGTTTGGCCCAGCTTCTTTGGAATCCGATGCTTTATTAGTGGTTAATATGATTAATGCGAAGCTTGTGCCTGATGGGGAGATTGGTGTGGTTATCCATGATATTCTTTTTGAACTTAGGGATTTCAATTTTTCTTCAGTTAATTTTGTTCCTAGATTAGCTAATGGTGTATCTAGCTCATGGTCTTGCCAAACTTGCTCTTGGTTTTGAGGGTGAGTCTGTGTGGTTGGAAAATTGTCCTCTTAAGGTGGAGAATCTTATTTTTGGCGATTTCCCTGCTCCCTTGTAGCTTTTATGTTGACACATATCAACATGTGGAAAGAAGTGAACAAAAATGAACTCGATTTGAAGGCGTAGCAATTTGAATCACGTTGTATCACAAAAAAAAAGTCAAACCCAACCTTCAGCTGCTTAACCCTACCACCAACTTAAGGGCCTGTCCTGTATCGTTTTACAGGCCCGTTTTCGTTTTTGTTTTCTAAATCTGATTTCGAATACGCGTTCGTTATCGTTTTTCATTTTATTTTCAAAAAACAAAAACAAAATTGAAAACAAAATGAAAAACAAAACCAGTGTTAAAATTGAAAAACATGGAATACAACTAAAAGTTGTTTTTCATTTTGTTTTTCATTTTATTCTCTAAAAGTCAAAAACAAAATTAAAACCACATCTCCTCCAACAAATCTCATTCACGTCTTCTTCCAGCCTCTTCTTCCAGTTCCTTCGACAGACACAGGTATGTCACCTTCGACTCCTCCTCCTCCTTCTCCTTCTTTCTCTTTCGATTTTCTTCTTCTTCTTCTTCTTCGACTCCTCCTCCTCATTCTTTCTCTTTCGATTTTCTTCTTCTTCTTCTTCTTCTTCTTCTTCTTCGACTCCTCCTCCTCCTTCTTTCTCTTTCGATTTTCTTCTTCTTCTTCTTCTTCTTCTTCTTCTTTGACTCCTCCTCCTCCTTCTTTCTCTTTCGATTTTCTTCTTCTTCTTCTTCTTCTTTTGCTATTAACTTCTTGTTCTTCCGATCTTCTTATTCTTCTTCTTCCGATTTTATTCAAGATTTTGTTATCTTTTTATTACAAACAATTTGTTCTTCTTCCTCTTGTTCTTCTTTTGATTTTGGTCTTTTATTTTAATAAACAAATTCGAGTTTTTTTCTGCTGTGTTTCCAGATTTTCATTTGTTTTTTATTTTTTATTTTATTTTTCTATTTTGGTTTTCAAGTAGATCTATGTAGATCCAAGTAGATGAACACTTAATTATGCTTTAATAATTTATTTTGCAGTGATTTGTGAAAATTTCTCTGCTGTGGAAACTTTGAACCAAGGTTTGTCTCCATTTTTTATTATGTTAAATTTCTGCTGTGTAAATTTAAAGAATTTGTGCAAATTTCTGTTGTTCAAATTTAATAATTTATAGAATGTGTGCAAATTTCTGCTGTGCAATTATAGAATGTGTGAAAAATTTCTGCTGTGCACTTATAGAATCTGTGAAAAATTTCTGCTGCAAATTTCTGTTGTAAAATGTAGCTAGCTTCGGATGTAGAGATTGAATGATCTGTTGAAGTGAATGTGTGAAAAATTTCTGCTGTGCAATTATAGAATGTGTGAAAAATTTCTGCTGCAAATTTCTGTATCTCTGAAAAATTTCTGCTGCAAATTTCTGTTGTAAAATGTAGCTAGCTTCGGATGTAGAGATTGAATGATCTGTTGAAGTGATGTATATGAATAGCTAGCTAGTGTAAATGCATTGGCTTGAATTTGGAAGGAAAACAATTATGTCGACATAAAAATTGTGACAAAGATACGCTGGAAGTAAGATAGCTAGTGTTTTTTTCTTTCACCTTAATGAAATGACAATAGTGTTTGTGATCTTATGGTAAGATTAAGTTATACTGCTAACCCCATATAATACTAGAATTTTGCCTTCCATTGAACACACATTGTATAATTTTTAAGTTGTTGAACTAGTGCTTGGTTAGGACTTAGGATTCATTTTACGTGTTGGTTCTGTTTTTGAAGGGAACGTTGCTGATGTTGTTCTTGGATTCGATTCCATTGAATCTTATATGGTGAGTTTTACACAACCTTTTTTGGATTTTGGTAGAGGATGGGAAAATTCATCTTGGTTTTAGGAAATTTTTTTGCTAGGGATTGGCTATTGATGTTTGGTTGCCAAGAAAATTAGTGGCAATATAATAGTTGAGAAGTATAATACAAACTTTGCTTGAAATTGGAAATCTATTATTTATTTGTTAGTAATCCAACAGTAGTATTTAAAACATGCAATTTGATACCTTGCAAATGATGAATTCGATTGATCATGCGTCCTGACAACAATTAAGACGTGTTTTGACAAATCTCTTGTGCTGTTAGTAATAATTTGGTAGTTAGTGTTAAGTTCTATTGCCATTGAGTTGACTTATGTTTGTTGATTCATCACTGAAAATCTTCTTCTTCTTGGTTCTGATCGAAATTTTTTTTTTTTTTTTTTCTTTTTGTTTGTTGGCATTTGTTTGAGCAGAAAGACAATTCACCATATTTTGGTTGCATCGTGGGTCGAGTTGCCAACAGAATTAAGGAAGGGAAATTTACACTGAATGGGGTAGATTACATTTTCTTTCACCTTAATGAAATGACAATAGTGTTTGTGATCTTATGGTAAGATTAAGTTATACTGCTAACCCCATATAATACTAGAATTTTGCCTTCCATTGAACACACATTGTATAATTTTTAAGTTGTTGAACTAGTGCTTGGTTAGGACTTAGGATTCATTTTATGTAATGATTAATGAACTGTTTTAGATGATCAATTTTTCTTACTATTTAGTGTAGAAACAATATCTTTGAATCACATTTTCGATTTTGATTAGCTTATGAATGGATTTCTCTTATTAGGTGCATGTCATTTAAGTTCATTTAACGACAATCTTATTCTTTTACCTTTCTATAACAGGAACTACAAGAAAAGTCACAGATTGTGTGATTTTGTTGTGATATACCATGTCATATAACTTAAATTTCTTTCTTAAATACATGGGCCTACCGAATTGATGGAGATTTTAATGGTCTGTAATGATGTCTATTCTCTCAGTTAACTTTAAATTGTATCAAGTTCCAACATGTGACAGATATAAAAACAATAGATATCAAAATAAGAATTGTATAACTCTCTTGTTTTACTCTTTTACATTTCACGAAAATATATAGTACAGAGGTGCCTTGATATAAGGCTTATAATCATCATTAATGCTGTGCAAGAATCATGGATAATAGAATATACATTGAATTCAAATTATGCAGGTTCTAAATATGGGATGATTATGATGTTGACTTGATTGCATGATCTGGAGATTGATTTGCTCTAACAAGATGCATATGCATGGTGGTTGATTAAAAATAGGCATTGGGAATTGTCTTAGTGGCTGACTGTCTTGTAAGGGTTTTGTTGATGGCCTGCATGTTGATGGCCTTATTTTGAGTTTGTATATATTGGATTTGCCTTGAGAGGCTCTTTATTAATAAATTGTTGTTTCAAAAAAAAAAAAAAAATGAAAAAAAAATTATGCTGTGCAAGTTTCTCTCGGTGTTGTTTGTTTTCTCACGTTTTTTGTCTTGGAGACTGTCTATGATTCTATCCCAAATCAAATATTATGAAGGCTATGATATATTCTTTATTTGGTTTAGCTTAGTTTGGAATTTAATCTCTAAATTAATTAGCTTTAATAAATACATAATCTCACATTTTTTGTAGAATATAATGATGGATGCTTGAACATAATCTAATAGCTATGTGGAATTTACAACCCTGTATTGCCACATATTTGCAACAAATTTGGTCATGTCAATTCAAGCTTTTTTTAGTAGATTTTCTGGTGGATCAGAGAGGGAGAAAATTAACAATCTATGGCTATAAGAACAGCTAGGAAACTGGAAAGCAATTCTTAATAAATATGGTGTTATTGATGTCCAACAGTTAGTTTAGTAGTATTCAACATTAATTATTGTTTGATACAAACAAAAATAAGGATAGCAATCATGCATGAATCTTTAAATTGCTCGTGTACTTCTATTTCAATCCCTTAAAAACATTCTATAACAATAACAATAGTATCTTAAAAGTTGGACTTCATTTTGATCTAAAACCAAAACACTTTGCCAGGAAGAACTTGTTTTTCCCTTGAGAATTATCAGTCACTTCTTGTGTTGCTGTCGGTGCTGCTATATCTTGCACTGCTGATGAATTACAAAGATTTAAAATGGCGTAAACATAAATTAACACCAGCAACTTGGGAATTATGAGTTATACAATGTCATTTAAGTTTTTTATTTTTTTTTATTTTCTCAATGGTGTTGAGTGTGATATCGAAACATCACATAAGTTTGATAAAAATATACAACAATAAAGAAGAAGGCATTATCTATCTTTGGTGAAATTTTATTATTCTTTCCTTTTCTCCCATCATTAATAGGATTCTTGATTGAATTTTGTTTGTCAGCCAGGGGTGGAGGTACATGCATCCCAGGCTAGTTTTTTTTTTAAAAAAAATAAAAAAAATTTAATGAATTTTTTTTTGTTTTTGTTTTTAAATAATAGGTTGTATGGGTTGCTCCTGAATGTGGATTGGATTGTATGGTGTTAATCAATGTATTTGGCTTTTTAATATACTTGTAGTAAATTGTATGGTGTGAATCAGCCTATTTGGCTTTTTAATATAATGGCAGTAAAATAATAATAATAATAAATAAAATAAATAAAATAAAAAAACAAAGTTTAACCACAATCAGATTTCAATTATTGTAAAGTATAAATATTTATTTGTATTCTTTCAGGATATTATTATGTTGTTGATTCGGGATACATAAATATGCCGGGATTTTTAACACCTTACAGAGGTGAGCGATATCATTTACGTGATTATGAAGGACAACAAAATACACCAAGAGGTCCAAAGGAGTTATTTAACTATAGGCATTCATCGTTACGAAATGTAATTGAGCGTAGTTTTGGTGTTTTAAAGGCGCGCTTTGCTATTTTGAAAAAGATGCCTAATTATTGTTTACGTAGGCAACGCCTCATACCTATTGCTTGTTGTGTCTTACATAATTTTATACGATTACAAGCTCAGGGTGATAGGATGTTTGTGGAATATGACAATGAAGATATGTTATTTGATGGCGAAGGAGAAGGTAGAGAAATTCCTAATATAGATTTAACTCCATCAAATGTAGCACTAATGAATAATGTTAGAGATGAAATTGCAAGAAAAATGTGGCAAGATAGCTCAAGTAATAGGAGGTGATGTCTTGTAATAGGAGTGGGTGTCTTATGTAATTTATTCGTGATCTTATGTAATTATATTATGTAATTTTATTTTATTTTTGAGAAATCCTTGCATGAAACTGTTCAAAGTATTACATACCAATATTGGTACATTTGGTTATGTATCTTAATATGTTACTTTGAGAATTATCAAATGATTTATTTTGTTGTATGGGTTGCTCCTGAATGTGGATCGGATTGTATGGTGCCAATCAACGTATATGGCTTTTTAATATACTTGCAGTAAATTGTATGGTGTGAATCAACCTATTTGGCTTTTTAATATAATGGTAGTAAAAAAAAAAATAAATAAATAAAATAAAAAAACAAAGTTTAACCACAATCATTTGGGATAGAATTTGGGAAAAAAAATTTAGGACATCTAGCATTACTTATATTGAAGTGAACGAAAATAAATATTACAACATTCTAAAAATATTTTTAAGAGGTGGGAAAATAAAATTACGTATGTAAAAACTGATAAAAATATCCAGTTTTTTGATGTTTTTGAAAAACGTTACCGGACGCGTTTTTACTGTTTTCATTTTCAGAATACAGCTTTCAGTATATGCTACCGGACGCGTTTTTACTGTTTTCATTTTCAGAATCCAGGTTTCAGAAACGTTACCAGACGCGTTTTCAGAATTCGAAAATGAAATCAAAAACACTGTTTTCATTTTCATTTTTATTTTCGAAAAACAAAAACAAAAACAGCTTTTGAAAAACGTTACAGGACGGGCCCTAATTTTTTCGATTATTTTTCTTCAACATCACAAACAAAATGATTGAAGATGAGATAGTAGAGAAGAGAAAAAGATGCAAAAGAGGAGAGAAATGCAGACGAAGAATGAAAGTTGCAAATTAAAGTGGAAAAATCGTTTTGCAGCCTCTAGATATCAAAGATGGTAGTAAAAACCAAAACCAAAACCTAGTATACAAAATGACGTTCCCACTTTTTTTCAATACAATAATGCTAAATATCCCACCTAAAATCCCACATTTTTCATCCCACTACACGTGGCATGTGAGGTATCAAATTATAAGTGGATACACATTAATGATGATTTATCTCACCTATCCTATGTATCCACTCACCATTTGACACCTCACATGCCATATGTTATTAAATGAAAATGGTGAGATTTTAGATGGTATGTGTAACATTACTGTTCTCAATAATAGTGAAATTCGTATTTTTCATTTTTCCCATTTTATTTTAAGAACATGACAAAAGCTTGATTATTTGTATCAAAGGCGTTTGATACAAATTTTTCATTTCGAAAAACATAAAACACATTCTTAAAAACCATAAAAGGAAACCCTATATATCCTAAAATAGGATACAACAATTCCTAGTAACAACCATTGTCATCAAACACCATTAAATTTCATCAATCATTTTCATTTTTTTTCCTTTCAATCTGCAAATTCAGATACCAAAGACGATAGTAATTTCAGCAAATTCAGAACTCAGAATTTTCAAGTAGAATAATTTAAGAACATAAAAATACATAGATTCTTGCCTTCAATAACCCCGCATTTTCCCGGGTTACGGTTTGTGAAAACTTCACTATCTCACAAAGTATTATTCAAGCACTCTACTCCAGCGGAGGTGGGGAATTAGCAAATCAAAAAGGTTATCTAATATTTTTAAGTCTTCTCAGCATCAAATAGCTAACCAAAAATAAAGGAAAAGAGAGAAGTACACATCTATGGCAGCCCAAGAGGCACAAATTGTCTCGAGCTTTGGCTGGTTTAGTAGGTGTAGCCCTTGACAAACATTCCTTTCTTGGCATCATCGCTTTCACCTGCGCCAGAGTATTTTCCAAGCTGCGCCGAGGAATTTGCCTTTGCACGTTCCAAAAGCGCCTTCTGTCCAGCTACAATGTTCTCAGGGTGACCTTGCCATGTCTTGAGCACACTGTTCTGGAGTGCACGTGCGTAAGAGAACGACACGTGCCATGGGTTGGGAGATTGGTTCATGGCGTTCAAATTGAGAGTTGCTTCCATTTCAGATTGTCCTCCGGACAAAAACTGAGAAGTAAACAGATCAAATTACCATTAGCGATAGGATTTTGCTAGGGATCAAACTCAAAAACAAAATAATCACATTCAACAGCAAATTTTCATTTTTATTAAAGACATTCAACAGAAAAATTAATGATGTTGATTGAACATGGACAAGAACCCAGAGCTTTGAACTTTCGAACTAAAATCAAATGCAAAATCATAAGTTTATCAAATAAGGTTTCAGGTGTTCATACCATGATTCCTGGAACAGCAGGGGGGACTCTCCTCTTAAGCATAGTTAGTGTATATTTAGCGACAGTCTCTGGTGAAGCCTTCTCCTTATGTTCAGCTCCTGGTGTTACCATGCTGGGCTTAAGTAGGATTCCCTCGAAAACGACATTGTTTTCAGCCAAGTAGAAAAAGACTTCAGACCAAACTTTCTCTGCCACTTCAAGGGTCCTTTCGATTGGGTGGTCACCATCAAGAAGAATCTCAGGTTCTACTATGGGCACAAGACCATTATCCTGCATATCAAATAAAGTACATATATAGTATTAAGATTCAGAATCTCTATGCATAGTTTATTCAACACTTTTAAGGGAGTATCAGCATAAATTATCAATGCCAATCTGACGTGGTAGCTGATTGAAAGAGGAGAAAATTTTAGGAAGGAAACTGGAAGTTTCTATTTCTCTGTAACATTTCAATAATATCTCCAAATTACAAATCCAAAAGCTGCTAGAAAATGGTTGAGCCACTAGCTAAATACTCAGCTAACAAACCATTTTGCCCAAAACACAGCTTTTAGAAACAGACAAAAACAATTAAAACAAAGCAAACAAAACAATTTTAAAAGCTGAAACATCAGTATTATATTCTAATAAAAGAAAATAGTACTATGCTCCTGCATCACAATCTTTACTGAAAACTTGATTAGTGGGAACAGTAGGTGAAAAAGGAGCACGCTAAATTCTATTTTACACACAGAACCAAGCAGTCTGATCTAATAAATGACAATAAGTTGAAGTTATTATGACAATATAACTATGAATAACCTCAAGAATATATATATATTTTACATGTCTAGCAATAATCTTAACAAGGAAACATTGATAAACTTCAAGTGATTCATGCCTAAGAATATTTTAGGCTCCACAAGGGTAGTATGTAAAGTCGAGACAATTCATTTGCATCTCCAATAGACAGCAAAACTTTGGCCAAAATCTTAGATTCATTGCCTCACAACATAAGTTGCCATTACATGGTGATGACAAATACATAAAAATAATAATAATAATAAAAAGACCCTAAGTTTCTTTGCTAACAATCCAGTGAAAGCTTGATTAAAAGGTCTTTCAGATTGAATGTATACCTGAGAAATGGCAGCATAACGTGCAAGTCCCCATGCAGCTTCCTTAACAGCCAGAGCAGAAGGACCGCAAGGGATGCTAACAACTGTCCTCCTATAAAATTTCCAATAATTAGATGCCACAACTCATAAAAAAAATGAAGATAATCAACAGATAAATGCTTAACCAAAGTACCAAACACAAATTTCCAGGTAAACTTCATAAGGCAAACGTTGATAAAGACTACATATGACTCACCACTTGGCAAATCGAGCACCTTGCTTGTAGTATTCAGCAGATCTTGATGCCAATCCATCCAAGCCTTGGCACCAAGATTCGTTGTTTGATCCTGGTAGGGGAACCAAACCCTTAAACATGAAAAAGAAAGCTCAATAAACATCCACGAAGCAACAAATGAAAAATCTCAATTAAGAAACTAAACAACCTTCTATAAAAACTTGTACATTCCATTGACAACATACCTTGTCAACCTTAATACCAGGAACGATATTCTGATCGCGCAAGCAGTCCACGAACTTCTTCCCATCTGTAGTTGATTGGTAAAGTGTCTCCTCGAAAAGAATGGCACCAGAAATATACTCACCAAGCCCAGGAGTGGTCAGCAAAAGTTGTCTGTAAGCCTGTCTGTTGGTCTCAGTATTGTCCAATCCAATAGATGCCAACCTCTTCCCACATGTCGCATTCGATTCATCAATGGCGAGAATACCACGACCAGGAGATGCAACAGTTTTCTACACCGCACAACAACAACAAAAGCCCACAAGCACAATATCAGCACAGGTTGTAAATCCACTACAAGTTGCTTTACTACTAATACGAGCTTGAACTAGCAATCTCCTGTATCATCCATTTATTTCTCTGAAAAAAGGTTATATTTTCACATAGATTTGATTTATCATTTGTGACAAAAATGAACTAAATATCTTGCAAAAAAAAAAAATAAATAAATAAATAAATAATCAACTAAACAAGAGATAATCACTGCTTCAGTATAATTTTGTACAATTTTTCTCAGCTAATTTGTAAGTTTCGATTCCACAAAAACAAAATTTGAAACTTTCAAACTTGTAAAGCTAATATGAAACCTTTCAAATCAACGTAGATCTTGCACCAGAGAAGCACTATAACTAAGTAACAATAAAGTCAAATAATTGTTACAAGAAAAATTAAGATCCAATTTGTTTTTTCGAAATATAAAAAATATCAACCAATAAAAAAGCATGCACAGAGAATTATGAATGAAGTTATTAATTATAAAAATAATCATGATAAAAAAAAGTGAGTGATCGGATCTAGAGAGGGAGAGGAAGAGAGAGAGAACTAACGGCGGTTTTAACAAGTTCGTCGGTATAGGAACCGGCGCGGATTGGGAGGGAGACTCGGCGAGTAACGGAGTGAGTTGAGGAGGATCCGGTGCGTTGACTGAAGGACTGGTGTCCGATCCACTGAGACGACGTCGCATTAAGCTTCGTGAAGCTCGTACAGGCCATGGCTGCTTCTGGCTTCCGGTGATAACTACGAGGAAGTAAACGAAAAAAAAAAAAAAAAAAAACGTTTCGAGGTCTGGTGTGGTGATAGAAGGATTTCGGGTTTGGGATTCTCTGTCACGCTTTTGGTTTGTTTTTATATAAGAAAGCGAAAGTGAAATAAGACATTGTTTTTCTTGGAGAGTCCGCGCAGGGATGGTTTAGTGACAATAGGACAAGCAATATGCGAGACTACCAAACAGTCCTTAGTAGCTAATTATGATTACCAGATTACCCTCTACAATGATCGTTTTGTCCTTTTCATTTAGAGATATTTTTCCATATATATAATTTTTAAATAAAAACGTCTTAATATAGCTTCATAAGGATATTGAATACTAACCACTAGTTTTACATATTTTAACTCAAATATGTATACACTTATCAAAACTAGTGGCTCGCATTCAATATCATTATAAAGTTATATCAGGACGTCTGCAGTCCGCATAACAACGGAACTATATATATATATATTAATATTAGTACTACATTAATATTGCACATCACCTCATAGCATAGGTGGTTGAGCACCTATTTTCCATCTTGATGGTCAAGGATACGAGTCTCACAATGTGCATTTTATAAGCATTTGTGGGAAGTTTTCTTCCGTTTGTGGGAATAGATATCCGAACCGCTCACTATATGCATTTTAGAAGCATTTGTGGGAAGTTTTCTCCTGATTATGGGAGTAAATATCCGAACCGCAACAAAGAGCAAGCGGACAAATGCTGATTGACCATGTGAATTTAGTCATTTACAAATATAACCTTCCAAATATGCAAATTTAAGAATGCAAGAATCTAAAAAGACCAAATGTTTATTTAGTGGAAATACAAGTGGGAAGTAACCCACTTATTGGTAGGAATAGGGGTTATTTTGGTCTTTTACGAAGTGGGGTTGATGGTACCCAAACGGCCAAACCCAATGAGAGTGTTTGGTGTTTCGAGAGTTTGAAGAAGCCAAGGAAAAAACATAGAGGGGGGGAGTAGGTGATTTTGGACTATCTCTCTCACGTCACCCACCTAACAATTGACAACCACCGCCTTTGAGATACACTCCCCTTTTCTTTTCATTGAATCACTTTTGTAGTCTTGCATAACAAATATATTTTATTGTCACGGTTTCCATTTGGTGAATTATCATTTTCGTAGGGCATATCTTAAGGTCATTACATTTACAAGGAATTCTCATGAATTGCAGATGTTTCCACTTTATTTTCATACGAATCTAAAACATAAAAGTAATTATCAAAGTTTTGGGAATCATCAAGGTAATTAAAAGCAAATTGTTCTAATCATCTATCTAGTTATTAAGGTCACAGACACCGCTAGTTGTTTAGGTTGCCTCAGCCAAATGTAAATCATGCAATCCTATTTGCAATCCATAATATTTATTATAATAATTATGGAATGTCCAAATTATTTATTCAAATTTATGTCAAAATGATATGGCATATGATTTGCGACATAAAATAAATAGCTGAAAAGTTGAGTTGTAACATAAAATAATTAGCAGAAAAATTGATAAACGGTCTCATTTTGGGAGACTCGTATCCTTGGAGAGGAGAAAATAGAGTTTTTAGTATAATTTAATGGGGAAATTAAAGCAAAATTCGTCATTTACAACAATTATAGAAATTAAGAGAAGGTGTTAATCGTCATACCTTTGTCACTATCCTTTATCCCAAATTTCCAATTTTTTTTGTGTTAAAAATGTATCGAAAGTGGATCGATCGATCTAAAATCTACTAATAACATTTGCAATGATTTTTAGATGGTTCTTAGGGGTTTTTCTTATACTAGAACTCACACGTTTTTCAATAGAATCTAGCAAGATCAATCAACTATAGAAAATGTCTCCCACACTTTATGAATCAGTGAAACTTTAACATCATGTGAGTGAGAAAAATATCCAACCACTTGCTAAGAGTGGTTATGATGTGCTACATCTTTTTGACATAGGTGAAGCAAATACTTTAATAGACAACTTAAAAGAGCTGAATTGGAAAGAGTTAGAAACAGAGAGGAGCTCTATTGGTGTCAACGGTTGAGAGTTCACTGGTTATCGTAACACCAAGTTTTTTCATACCAAGGCTTACGGTCGTCGTCGGAAAAATGAGAATCGTTCTGTGATGGCAGCTGATGGTTCAGTGGTAGATGATGCAGATGGTATTGCTCTGGTGGTTTCTAGCTAGTTATTATACAGAAATTTTCCAGTCTTCATCTCCTCTAGCCGAGGATAATCAGAGCTCCCAAATTGGGCAGATGCTGTTAGAAATTCTATTATTCAAACTCCGGGTATTTCTCATGATAAATATCTCGGGTGGGGAAGAATAAAAGGAGGGCTTTTGCAGGTTCCCTGGTTACCAAGACCTGCTGATTTACTGGTGGAGAAGTAGTCACTTTTGAGTGTAGATAGCTCTTCCTAGAACTAGCTGTTCAGGTCAACTAACTTGGCATTATGATAAGTGTGGTGAGTATTCTATCAAAACTGGATACAAACTTGCAGCATCTCGACTGCCTTTAATTGGTGGAAGTGCATTTGGAAGCTTGCTCTCCCTTGTCATGATTTATCCATACTCTTTTTACTTGTGAGCATATATGCTACTGCAGTTTGGGTGGAGGCGGAGTGGTGACCGGCATGTTGTTTCTTCAATTATCCAAGTTGGTTTTTGAGCGTCACAGTAAGGATTTTGATTTGTCATCATAAACATGCACACAAATTAACATGATGATACTAATTGGAAATCCAAAGAAGCAGACTACCATCCAACTTTTCAAAGAATCAAAGGATGGTGGTGCATGTATGTTTTCTTTAAAGGTTTCATAATTCGTAGATTTTTATTTTATTTTATTTTTAACAACTAAACCCATAGTACAGATTAAACATTAACAATTGGGAGTCTGATTATTTATTTATTTTTATTTATTTTACATAAAGATATATATATATATATTTCCTTTAATAATTAAGAACAAATAAGTCATATATTTAACATAAACCTATTTAACAAGTCAGTATGGTTTGTTTGACAGTTTGCCTCGGTGTATTGCATATTTGCATCTCCATTTTTAGATGATGCTTATTTATCTCTGTTAGTTGTGCTTTGTTGAAACAGTTGAATGATAATTCTCTTTTTTTTTTTTTTAAATCGTCATGATTCATTCATAAAATAAGAATAAATAGTCATAGGGTTAGAGGTGACAAGGTTCCGGTTCCGGTTTGGTTCCGGTTCCAGTTCCGAACCGGCGAACCTTGGAACCAGCAGTTTTGAACCCTTTTTTTTTTTTTTTTTAATTAAAAAAAATAGACTTGTAAGTTGTAAGTTGTAATTGTAAATGACAAATTACAAAATAAAATAAAATAAAATTCATTGGGTTGGGTCAACCAAAAATAAAATAAAATAAACAAATGAAAAATTACAAATTAAAATTAAAATAAAACTAAACAAAATGACAAATTACAAATTACATTTCATTGGGTAATTGGATATTTGAGAATTGGGTCACCAGAAATTCGAAAATAACATAAAATAAATAAATAACAAATTACAAAATTAAATTAAAATAAAACTATAAAAAATGTCAAATTATTAGTCTTGCACTTAATTTTTACCACAATTAAGTTGCCTACGTATCCTCTTGGGGGGGTTTAGAGGAATCAAATGTCACGTAGTTCTCTTACCTTTTATTGCATGTTTGGTGATGACGTGGACTAATTGTTGTCGTGATGGCGTGATCTGCATGACCGCATCTGTTATTCCGGCTCTGTTGCTTCAGTTTCAAGTTCGTCATCTTTGAAGAAATCATATGTTGGCTCCTGTTGGATTTCTTGTTGTCTATATTGCGCCTTCGTCCAATCATCTACACAAATCTGTATCTGTAGTGTTTTCAGAGTAATGCACGAATGCTTTTCATCTAGGATATTCCCCCCGGCACTGAACTCTTGTTCCATTGCCACTATAGAAACTGGTGTTGAAAAAATATTTTTGGCTATCTTAGCCATGATTGGATAGTACCTTCCGTACTCTTTCCAATATTGTAAGATATCAAATTTTTTTCATAGTGTATCTTCTATAAACTCAAAAGAAGCATTTAGATAAGATTCAAGCTCGGAATACTTATCGGAGCTTGATGAAGAAGAACATATAAGTTTTTTGGTTTTTTTTTTTTTATTATTTTTTTTTATAACAGACTATACCCTAAATTCATAAATCTAGAGGAGGATGATGGGGGCTGAAATGCAGTTTCTGTTCGTGTAACATCTAAGTTCAGTGATGATCCATAAACTATAACATATTTATCATATAAATCATACAATAATTTCTTAACTCTATCATAACACGCATTAATATCATATTCAATTTTTAAACCTTGGATGCCATAATAACCCTTTAAATAATAGGCTAATTAGCACGAATACCCCCTGAACTATACCAAAATTTGCACCTTACCCCCTGAACTTTTTTTTTCGCCATTAAACCCCCTGAACTCTTGTAATTTGGCAATCGCTGAAGGAATTTGCCCCCTCACTAGGGGGTAGATTCCATCACCGATTGCCAATTTACGAGAGTTCAGGGGGTTTAGTGCCGAAAAAAAAAGTTTAGGGGGCACAATGCAACTTTTTGAAGAGTTTAGGGGGCATCTCTGCCAATTAGCCTAAATAATAACACAAAAGTTCTAATTTACAACGTGGATCAAAAACCATGGCAATCAAATAAATATTTGGAAATTCCTTATAATAATCTAACCATTTTACATTCATAGCATGAACGGCTTCCGCTATTGTTATGTCGGATTCACAATGAGCAAATGCTCCAGCAATATTAAGACTCTCAATAATAAATAAATGAGTTGTAGGATAATAAACACCAAATAAATTTGTAGTAGCATTATAAAAGACTTTTAACAAATTGAAAACGTTGTAATAAGCATCTCAATGAGCTTGATAAAGCCCAATGTGAGTAACATAAAATTGAATAAAAGAAACTAATAAATCCCTATACTCATAACTTTGAGCAAGCAACTTATAAATAGAATTCCAACGTGTTGGAACATCACGAGGAAATCTAACGACACGTCTACCATTTTGTTTACAATATCTAGACCATGCTTTCATTGTAGAAGAATGTTTCCATAAAAACATTAGGGTTTTTTTAATAAGTAGAATAAAATGTTCAAGAGTTTCTAATTCTTTTTGAACACATAAATTTAAAACATGACATGCACATTTTTTTGATGAAAAAATGTACCACCAAGATAAGGTCTGCATAAATCAATTAAAGATGGAATAGAAACAGTATTGTTAGAAGCATTATCAAAATCAATTGCAAAAATTTTGTTTTTAATTTTATATTCTGAAAAAATAATTCAAAGCTGTCTAAAAATATTTTGAGCCGTGTGTGCATCATTAAAAAACTCTAAATGCAAGAATTTGTTTCTAGATATTCCATGCATCATCCATAAAAATGGCAAGTGACACCCAAGTATGAATGCGATCGCCAATGGTAACTCCATATGTTGGCACATACAGAAACACGACCGTTATATTTTTCAAAAAAAAATTCTAACTTTTTTTTTTCTTTTACATAAATCTTTTCAAGTGTATATGTGAGCGTGGCTCTAGGAACACGGCATGCATCAGGGTTTAATGTTCATCGACAATAATTAATAAAACCAATCTTTTCACTAAAACTGAATGATAAGTATTCTACTGCTACCATTCTAGCTAATTCTTCTCTATTTTGTTCATCAGTATAACGAAATAATTGTTGGTTAGGAGTAGCGTACCTGGGAATTTGTGATTGTGACCTCAATCTGGTCTTTGCTTTTGGATGTTTGGTTGAAATATGCTTCTGATAAGTGCCATATCCTCTGGATTTGCTCCACTTATATACTTTGTTGCAGTAATTGCAAGCCGCTACATAACTTTCATATTCTCTCCTAACTTTCTTCATATGTTTGATGAAGAGATCAGATTTGCTCTGCTTCTGTATTAGATCTTCCTCCTGTTCTAGTTCCACTTCCGGTGGATCAAAATCAAAATCCGGAGCCAAAGGTGTATCAATATCAAGCATATTTTCTGACTGGCTTGTGAAATTGGGGGGGGGGGGTGGTGGGTGTCATTGGGATCATGTTTTGAAATTGTTATAGGGAGAGTAGGACAGTTTATGCCTTGGTCTTTAGCATAGGCCTGGCGTTGCAGATACTCGTGATAAGTGGTGTCGTTATGACCGAGATTATCGATCATAGGATCCTTACCTTTCATTGAAATCGAACACCTAGGACCGTCACGGCCGTGACCCCTTCCATTTCTACCACTTGCCATTCAAAAATAAATTTGGGAGAGAATTGGAAACTTAGAAGAATAATAGTAGGTAGTAAGGTAGTACCGTAGCAAACTAGTAATTGCAAATAAATAAAATTGGAAACTTAGTAAATAGTAATTGACTAATTGGAAATTAAATAAATCGGAAAAAAGATAAATTGCAAATAAATTAAATTGGAAATAAAACAAATTGCAAATAAAATTAATTGCAAATAAAATATATTGGAAATAAAATAAATTGCAAATAAAACAATTGCAAGATGAAATAAATATTAAAACCTTGAAAACTTGGAGAGTTGGAGAATTTAGAATTAGAGAATAGAGAGAATTGAGAGGAAATTGGTGTGAGGAAAAATGAAGGGGGGTGGGGTGGGCGTGGGTATTTATAGATAGGAAAAAAGAAAAAAGAAAAAAGAAAAAAGAAAAAAAAAAAAAAAGGGGTAGTCGTTGGGGCTCCAACGGTCAGCCCAAAAGAAAAGATTTTTTTTTTTTTAAAAAAAAAAAAAAAGTGGAACCGCCGGTTCCATTCTGGTTCGAACCGCCCGGTTCATCAAACCTTAGAACTGGAACCAGAACCAGCCTCCCCCGGTTTTGGTTCCGGTTCCACGGTTCGAACCGGAACCTTGTCAGGTCTATCATAGGGTCATGTTTGACTATAGTATCAGTTTCAATGCATCAGATTGTGATGGATTAATAATTCATGGGAAGTAATAATAGGTAATATATATATATATATCTATTAATTCAAGACCAGGTATTTTTTTTGAAAGCTTTCGGGAAGTAATAATAGGTAATATTAAAATAAAAGAAGCGTTTTAAAAGTCTTAATTTATTTTTATTTTTTAAAATGTAGTTTTAGGAGTGTCAAAAGATAAAAACATTTTTTTTTTTTTGTTGAAATAAATGAAGTGTCTATAGAATTTGTTTAAATTTAAGTTTTTAGGATGAAGCTCATTTAGAAAAGGAGTGTCAAAAGAAAATTTTGGATTGTGAGAAGAAAATTTTGGTTATCATTTTATGGTGTACAATTCAGATGTGTAAAGAGTCTATAAAAGTGAAATATATATATATACAATTTTTCTATTATCAGTTCGAATTGACAAAAGATATATATCAGTTCCTTGTATGTGGGTCATTGGATTTAAATACTTTGACTTGTCTGTATACACTTGTCGAAGCATCTTTTAAATTCAATGGCTCACATTCAAGAAATTGATATATCTTTTGTTAGTTCGAACCGATAATAGAAAGACTGAATATATATATATATATATTCAAAAAACCATTCACATTATAGATTTTGCATGTGACAAGTGAAATTAATAGGTATCTATCAACCAAATAAAGTTGTTATATCATGAATTGAGATATCTAGCATTATTATATTTTTTAGCTTTTTTTTTTAAAAAAAAAAATATTAAAATAATTCGGGGATTTAAAGAGGGAAAGAGACTCAAATCCACAATCTCGTGATGTGGATGTGAAGAGCATACCACTAGACCAACATCATCCATCTATTTATTGGCATATTGCATCCAAATTTCTAACACCACAAGGTCAACAACTAGCTTAAATCATGTGCACTTCGTTTTATTTACGTTTGTGGAGTTTATTTTCACCATACATATTTAATAATAATGTAACATATATGGGGAAACCCCTCTCGAATATAGTTGGGACTTGGGAGGAGATTTACAAGTGATGCATACACAGTTTGATCTTCGCAAGTCCTAACTGAGTCGTAAACCGGTAACCACTCAATGTCAAAATTTTAAAATTTTCTTAACTAGTCTCACTCTCCCTCGAAATGAACCTCCATCAAACCCTAAAAAAAAATGTTAATTGAACAACCCAACCAACCAATTAAATCCCAAGATAAAGAACCAAATCCCACCCACCACCACTTGAAAGTTGAAACAAATCCCAAACACATTTCATTCATGCAAAACAAATC